>CAKNXH010069396.1:0-25110 GCA_932178445.1 Andricus quercusramuli
ACCTCTCCCAGAAAAAGAGATTTAAGAGTAATCTTGAGAATGGATATGCCACTTTAAATAAAAGATTACTCTCAACGAAAAAAAAAATTATTACATTTTTTTGGCTTGAATTTGAAATTTTGGCAATTTGAATTTTAATTTTGGCTTTGAAAATTTCAGGATTAATCATTTTCGATAGCTTTCTTTTCTTTTGGCAATTATCAAATTATGTCATCCTCTGTAAGTTATCAAGTTAAAAAGCGATTCAATTTTACCTAAAGAATTTCAAACAAGATTTTATGAGTCGGAAGAAAGTTTTGCTTTCTCGAATAAAGAGATGAAATATTTCTTTTAAAAAGATGATAATTTTTCCAGCAAATTTCATAGGATGATGAATAAAAACATATTTCTTCGCATTAATGCATCCTAGGCAGATTGGTGCATGTTAGTCATCTTCTTTATTTTTTATCTCGTTTTTAGTATCAAACAAGGATAAACATTTCTATCTGTTTTACGAGAATGAGTCAATTTGCTTGGCAATTTTAGTACTATTTGTCATTCATAAACTTGCACTTGAAAATAATTATACCAAGAATTAAGGAAATGACAAGATCCACTTAAATACCAGGAATAATTCTACCATTATTTTTATATTCGCATTAATTTATAAATGGGAGAAAAATTGTATATTCTTAGCCTGAAATCGAGAACGTGAATCATACTTTAATTTTTCAATTTTTCGAAAGAAATACAAATAAAATGTATTATATCCTTTTCGTAAAAATAAAATATCAATGTCATACCTTCTTTAGGTCTGTAATTGGAAATTTTCAAAATAAATTAAATGCAATGTAAACTATATTTTCAAACCTATAAAGTAAATGGAAGAAATTGCGAGTTTTATCATGCAAGGTAAGCTCCATTTAAATAATCTTATGCTCTATAATTCCTGAGTTTCCAACAGATTATCTTCCTCGTTTGACGCAGTATAAATTGTTTCACTTGACTCATTTCAGCTTCAGTCTTTGCGGCTTCTCTGCACGCATCGCGTCCAATCCTTACTTATCGCGTTAAAAAAAAAGTTTTTACATTTTAAGAAGACAAGATTTAAATTTTAAACTTTCGTGAATAGGGAGTTTGTAAAATAATCCGTCCAAAATGGGGCGAATTTCTTTGACAATATTATGCATCTTTGCTGGTTTTTTAAACTTCGATCCCACATTTGCTGAAGAATCTGAAATTCTAGAGTTAACTTCACCCCTTGGTAAAGTTAAGGGATCATTTTTGGAAACCAGATTGGGTAAAAAAATCTATTGCTTCAGAGGGATTAGATACGCTGAAGCTCCTGTTGGTCAAAAACGCTTTCAGGTGAGATTAAGTGAAATTATAATAAATATTTTTAATTGTTTACTTCTTTGCAGTGTTATTAATGTTTTTTTAATGAAAATGTCATTTAAAAAACTAGGAAAAACCATTAGAGCAATAAATCAAAAGAAAATTATCCTTTAAATACAAAAATATTTTTTTCAAACTTCATGGAATAGAACAGAAAAATTTATTTAGCAAAACCCGCCCTGCTCCACTTAATCGTTACGTTAAATTTTGAAATGTTATGCAAACCATTCATTGATAAATTTATAGAGTATTTTTGATCTGAATATAAGCTTTTCTTCAAGGAGAATTGTTAGTTAATTATTTTTTTAAATGAATAATCAATAAATAAAAACAAATTTTCAACCAGATTAAAAAAAACATTGATATAAAATATTCATTCTTCCGATGAATAATTATTAATGAAAAAAATGAATAAACAATAAGTACCTAGAACGGAGTGTTTCGTCGTCCCGAAATTCGGGATGAGCACTAATCCATCCCCTTTTCCAACTCCCCCAATTTTTTGGGACGGCTATCTAAAGCCTAGTTAGAAACCTTTTCTCAATATGATGCAATATTGATTATTACTTTTTCAATTAAATATGGCTCTGCAATTTTATTTATATTTGTATTTAGCTTCCACATTTGGAGAACATAGTTCCGAATCAATTTGAATATTGCTTAATTTCACATAAAAATTATGGGTTTCCTGGTTTTAACTCGAGGTTATACAATTTCCAGCGAAGCAAATTGAAATAAATTCGATTTTTGAAGTCAGTCATTCGTTTTGATAGCTTTTTTGATCATTGTCTCATTTTACCTTTTTCGTACAGATTGAAAATTTTATTTTTAAAGCTTTTAATTTGTAAATGTATAATATCGTACTTTTGACCTTTGAAAATTCCAATTTCTAACAATCAAATTCTATATTATAAGCATTAAGCTATTAAGATTTAAAATTGATTATTCTTAGAAATTAAAATTTCAGATTTTGTAATATAGCAATTTATTCTCTCTTCCAAAACGATTATCTTTTTAAAAAATATTTCAATTCCTTATCATAGAAAGTTCCGTGGATTTGGTGCTTATTTTAACATTGTTTATTTATTTGAGCTATTATACTTTTTCTCATTTTTATTGTAAATAAATTTAAAATTTAGAATTCTTTAGAATTAAATGAGAATGCAACAGATGCTAAAATTAATCTAAAAATCCCTTTTTCCATAATTCATAGTTAGATTTCAGAAACTAGTCTCACTTTTAAAAAATAAATAATATTTCTATTTAAAAGTGTGACACTTGAAAAAATGTTGTTCTTAGACATTGAGATTTGGGGGTATTTTCATGGCCCTATGTCCCTACAGTACATAATGAAACAGACAATAGATAAATAGTAATTAAAAATAGTAATCTATATAGGAGATTCTCAAAAATAACAATTTTCGTACAAATAGCGCTTGGTGACTAGCTGGGCTATTTGTACCGAAAATTTGGTACGTGACGACACTTTCTAAATAAAATTTAACAATTTTCAATGCCTCATATTAACATTTTGTCAGTTTACAACTTTGAGGGCTTAAATGAAAAAACTGGATTGTAATTTGTAATTATTAAGCTTTTTAGCGAAATCGAGTTTCATATGGAAGACACTTTTTTATGCTTATATACACGTATTTAATTAAAAAAATTATGGTTTCACAATTTTTTACCAATAATTTAATTAGTTAAAACTTGTGAAGTATTTAGTGAATGTAGTAAGAAGTATTGTGAAAAATATGAAAATATTTATTTCACATTATTTCCTTAGCAATTTGTTTTATTATTTTTATAATGACGTTAAATGAAAAAACGGTCCTAACACCATCGAAATTTCCATTAATTTATCAAATGCGTCTGTAGCGTAATATATCTTTTGACAAAGTGGTCCTTAAATTAACCATTCAAACTACGAAAATGAAATAAACTTAATCTGTTGCAAATTATTCTCCAGAAAAAGTTTATTTTCTCTTCCGGAAAATTGGGTTCAATGGTTTTCAATAGTTAAATGGACTTTTTTGAGGGCGCGAGTGGTAGGTAAAATATAAAAATTTGTTACATAGAGGGAGGAGGGGTGGGGGCGTTGAATTGATACTGTTATATAATAATTTCAATGAATCAACCCCATAGAAAATCCATATATTTAAAATTATGGTATGACGTTAAAGTTCAGTAATTACAATAAAATATTGTAATAAAGTTATAAAGAATATATTATATCAATCTATTATATTTAATTCGCCAACTTGTTCAATTCTGGTTGTTTATAGTTTACAATAATAAAATTTTGAACAACTTTTTACAATGAGTCTTTCTTGAAGATTTTCAATGGAAGATTCTTCCATTTTCAATGTGCATAGTTTAGAACAATGTGATTTCATTTTTTTTAATAGTTCAATTTTATACCATTAAGCCATTTCCCTTTCGGGGTAAGCGTGACTCACTCGGTGAAAGGGATTGGATATTTTAAAAATTAACAGTCAAGAGTTTTTATTTTTAAATCTACCGAATTGAATGAATTTCAAATGTAAATCATCAGAATTAAAGCTTTTCTAATTGCAAAACTTAAAACGTGCATAATTTTCAAATGTAAATTTTCTAAATTAAAATCTCTTCAATTTTAAACATATGCAATTCAAGCTCGTACAGTTTAGAAGAGTTAAAATTGAAAATTCTTGAATTTGAAACAAGCAGAATTCAAAATTAATCAATTTTGAAGATTTATATTGTAAAGATATGTAATTTTGAACGTTTTATTTGGAATAGTTAATTTTTAAAGATTTATAATTAAAAATTCTTTAGTTTTAACGATTTGCAATTTCAAACTCTCCAATTTTTATAAGTTCTTAAATCGATTAAAATTCACAGTTATTCTGCGAAAGACTTTGCAATCTTTTACAATTCTTTACAGTCACTAGAAGTTTTTTTAAAAATCCTTTTCAGTCTCTTAAAATCACATAACATTCTTTGTAATTTCTTAAACTGCTAAAATGTAATTATAATTCTCTTAAAATATTTCAAAATTTGTCTGGAACATTTAAATCTTTCAAAACTTCTTAAAACTTTTCAAAATCCAAACAAACATTCTATGCAATTTTTTGAAATTTTGTGAAATCTTTAGAAATTCTAATCTTGTGTATGGGGTTGAGTGGGGTATGGTGCCAATGCAGGGCACGGCAACTATTAGAAATAACGATCCTGTTTGTTGATTTCTACATTCGTTTTTTTTCACATGAAATAGCTTCCTTTGATTGAAAAAATAGGGATGTATAGTATATTTTGAAATACTTAAAGCAAGAAAATGTTAGGTTTTAACAGGTGTAGCATTTTCTTGTACATCTCATATTATGAATTGTCTCTTTAAGCTTTCTAAACATATTAAAAGTAATTAAATCTTGCACCGTGACATACTTAACCGTGGCTTCTGCCACATATTTAACTTTGATTGATAAGGAAACATTCGATTAGTGGATTATTATATTTTATAATTTTTATTCTACAATATTCCTATTGTTTAAATAAATGGTTGTAATATGAAGGCCGTCGTGCCCCAGAGAGTATGGGGCACGCTGGCCGAAATGAAACACCCTTCAATTAATTGTTAAACAATGATCTAGTCAAATAATGGTTGAAATAATCTGTTCCTAAATGACGTGGGCTTCACTTGAAAAATACACACATCAAAATCACATTTCAGTCGTTATTTATAGGGTCAATTTTTTACTCAATGGAATAAAGATTTATTCTCTAATCAAAGTAGCTTATTTAAGATCTGTATTTACAAGAACAATGAAATATTTCACTACCACAACTATCACAACTAAAATGAGTAGTAGTAACTACTGCTAACATAATTTGTTTACAAATGTTTTAAACAAATGAAAGTTAGCAGTGAACTTCATTTGAAAATTTTGAATGTAATAAATGGAGCAATTTCAAGATACTGGAAAGCCAATCAGGTTTTCAACAATGATGAGTGGGTCCTCTTCGAAACACATCGTTACACTTCTTTTTCATGTAAATAAGACAAAATGATGTAATTTTGAATGCTTTTTTTAAAATACTTTTTGCCTTCTCAAATAGGAATTTTCTTAGTGGAAATTACTTACGTGGAAAAATTTTGTGGCAGACTTGAGCCGAATGAGGTGTAAATCTGGTTTTGTCAAGTCTGTCCAATCTAGACGGTCTCATTAGGTCCCATATTTGTGATACTTAGCCACCTACACCCAGAAAAAGTAGGGTTTCAATTTTGTTTCAGGTCATTTTCTTACAAACTTATTTTGAATTGCAGTTATGTTCACTCTATTAATGAGTGTCAAAACTGAAAAACAATGAAATTGCTTTCAATATTCTTCTTGCTCAATATGAATCAATTATGGAATAATTTTATGACGCCTTTCATTTGTTGAAAATAATTTTTTTTTCTCAGTCTAATTAAGCAATTTGGTAATGGGGTGTAAACATTGTTTTCTTAAGTCCATCTAATCTGGATGGTCTAATCGGGTACAATTATGGTGCTATTCAGCCTTCCTTATAATAAAAAAATGTTTAATGAGGCGAAAGCATGTTAATGTCAAATGAGGATAATTATTTAGTTATTCATAATTTAATTCTCAGATACGATCAAAGTTTTACATATGCTAGATATTAATTCTATAAACATCCGTGAAAAAGTGCCTTAGGATACCGAGAAGCCTTATTATTTCTTGTAAAATTAATTTTCAATGTTGCTGTTTTCAATCAGCGATAAGTATATCGCTAGCCACGATTGAGCTGAACCCAAAGGTGCTACGGTACTCTCGATGTTTCTTTTCGTTCCTGTTATGCATTATGACTATATTGAGACCAGACAGAAAAAATCGCTAGTAATTTTTCAGAAAAAATTATTTCTCATCTTTTTCCCATTTATAACTATCTCAGCCGGAAATTCACCTGACAACATGCCCCTGTACATAACTCTGTATTGATAACTTGGACCCTTTTCATTTGGAAGTACACAATTGTATATAATAAGACATGACTGAAAATATTTGACAAAATTATATAATATAGGCGTGGGCAGGGGGGGGGTCCAAAAAATGTTATTGTGCTTGTTGCATGGAGGAGGAAAGGTGTAAGAAATTGGCGAGAAGTGTGTTACGTAATTTGTGGATGTCAATTATTGTGCAATCTGTAATGTTTGAAATATAGAGTTTGAAATGGATTCGGTCGCTTTAATTATTGAAATTTGAAGCCTTGTGAGTAAAATAGCATAGTGTAATATGGTTCCGTAAGAAAAAAAGAAAGTGATTAGAATTTGCACAAGGTAGGCCTTGACTGACAACAGAGAGAACTCGGCGAGAAAATAAGAAGGCTAAAATGTGATAGTCACATGACTTGCACGAGATGCGTAATAGTTTATAAAGGCTGGTAACTACTTTGGTCTAACAACTTCTTCCGTTGCATGTGGTGCGAGAACCTAACAATTGAATCGTTCTTACAATTAGAGAACCTTCTAGTGAATCATACACCAGAGTCAATGTACAGTAAATGCTGTTGTATGATATTGCTCACTGCATCATCAATTTGGCCTTGAGGTAAAATCGAAATTTACATATGCAATAAACAAACGCGAAGTAGTTTTGTTATTTGCTACACTTAGATGAGGTTTCAATGTATGTAAGACATGCCTATTATCTTCGCAGTCTACTGAATGGCACTTAGCAAAAACGATGCAACCGGATCAAAGTGTTTAGTTGCTTAGAGATTAGTCCTGAAGTTTATACAAAAGTTACGTAGGTATAATGAAAATGCTCCTCAAATTGTTTTTATATAATCAACTTCACTTCTTGTAATTTTATAGTTTTATTCGTAATAAAGAAGAATCTGCTTAGTTCGTGATGTAACACTGATTGTGAGAAAAAACGAAGGTTACGGGAACAAAATAATTTTTTGAGCAGTTCTTGTTCGTTTTTCCAAAATTTGGTTGCAATTACGGTAAAAGTGGTTAGTATAACAAAGCAATTTATTTGGCTCAAACAAAAATTTTCGTTGAGTACCGTTTGTTGCTTGTACCAAACCAAAGCTATCCAGTTTTCAGTGAGGTTGATGTTGGCTGATATGCCAGAGACCAACGTATTGTCGTTTTGATCTTTAAAGCTTTTCTAAGTAGTTTCGAATAAAATAAAGTTGTATGGTGTATGACTAGTGTCAGGTATTGTATCGGGAAATGCTACGACTGTGTTATGAATCAAGAATGTTTGCTGTTTAGAATAAGATTGATATAGAAAGTGACAGCTGTAGATTTTCCTCTATTTTACTTTAGAATTATGAATTAAAGCTTCTGTATTTTTGTTACAAATTAAAACAAAATATTTCTTGTTTAAATAAGAAGATGGAAGATGCGAAAATAGTTTTGTTGCTTCTATAGCAACCAAAACATTTGTTGGGACAACTCAACATTAATTCGGCAAACCAAACTTTTTTCTCAGTGAATGAAGGCATGTGAGATGGAGTATTTTCGAGACTGCGGAAACTGTTTTTACTTCAGGCATCTTGTAGGGTTTTCACCGTTTTAACTAGGTCGGGGTAGCCGCAAACCTTCATTTTTAAAATTTCCTGACTTTCCACTGATTACTTTTTGAACGATTCGTCATTTTTTCTGATCATTAATATTCAAAGATTAGCATTTTGATCTTCAAGCATTTTTAACATAGAATCTTTTATGAACGGAATAAAACAATTTCAGATTAAAGTTCAATTTTCGACCAAAATAGATGACTTTTCAACAAAATAATTAAACTTTCAACAAAATAGTTGAATTTTTGACCAAATGGTTGATTTCTTAACCAAATGGTTGTGTTTTCAAACAAAACAATTTGAACATCAACGAAAAAGAATTGCATTCACAACCAAATATTTGAATTTTTTAGAAGACAGTTGAATTTTGAACAAAAAAAGATGAATTGTTAATCCAAAAGGACGAACTGTCAGTCCAAGAACACAAATGTTCTATAAAACAACTGAATTTTCCAAAAAAGACTTGATTTGTCAACAAAATGATTTAATTTTCAACAAAATAGTTGAAATTTGAACTAACCGCTTGAATTTTCTACCGACAAAGATGAATTTTCAACCAAATAGTCAAATTTTCAAACAAAAAAGATTCAGCTTCAATTAAAAATAGTTCAACAGTAATTAATTTTATTTCAAATAAACAGTTGCATTTACAACTGAATAGTTGAAATTTAAAGTAAAAGAGACCAATTTTCAACTATCAACCAAATTTAAAAACAAAATGATTTCTCAACGAATTGGTTCAATCTTCAACCAATTGTGATGATTTAAATTTTAAATGCAAGATAGTTGAATTCAACAAAAAAGGACGTATTTTCAACAAAATAGTTGAATTCTCAACCACATGAGATTAATTTCAAACCACACAATAGCATTTTCATCCAAAAAAGATGAATTTCCACTAAAATAGATGAATTTTTAAGACAAAAAAAAAGAATAAAAAAAAAAGTTGAATTTTGAACCAAGATAAATTTCAGTTGAACTTTCAACACCGAATAATGAAATAATAGACTTTGTAAAACTGATCCCTGTAATAACGTTTTTTATAAATAATTAATAAAAAATGTACAGTCGACTAATTCATAATTTTTTTCGTCATTCACTTTCGACAACAGATGAATGGAAGTTTCACAAAGAAAATACATTAAATGTGCATAAAATTGATAGTGTGACGATTATTATTGAATTAATTGTAAAACAATCAACTTTTTTAACGGAAAATAAAAAAGTGTATTTATAAATAATTATTGTACTGAATACCTACCGAAAAAATTCTGATATAGTTCTATTTTCTTAATAACTAGTCATTTTAATTGTCGTTACATTAAAGTTATATATGGTTTTAATATTTATAATTTATTGACAGAGTTCTACCAACAATGTTGTAATTTCTTTTTTCCAAAAAGTTTTTGGTTGCAATTTTTTAAGTATTCAGCAGAAGTTTTCTGTAAAAATATTAAAGAATATGGAAAACTGTAAACATGAATACGACAAGAAAAATCACAGTAAGCTTCGTATTGATGCATGATAAACGATTTTAATTTGTAATTCTTTAAAATTAAATGCATTCAAATGTTAGAAAAAGCAATTTTGTTAAGTTTTGAAATTAAAAGTAGCTAAATTTAAAGAAATTTGAACTCAGATAGATCCAAGTTATTATAAAAATGTTCTAATTATATGAAGACATGAGCATGACAACTGGATAAGGACCAACAATAAAATTTTACAGGTTGGCCAAAAAACGTTTTCTACGGTAGGTTTTCAAATATAATATTTTTATAAAATCATATGACTTAAATATTTCTTTTTTCAATGATTAAAGTTTGAAAAACGTACGCACTGGAATTTAAGAATTTATCAAAATATGAGAATGAAAAGTGGATATGGCTCGAAAAAAAATTATTTCTGTACGAAATGATAAAAAATTTTCTAAACAAAAGAAGTACGTGACCATTATTCAAAAAGTTTCAGGAAGTTGCAAACATTTTTAGTTTGGATTTTCTGTGCTTGAAAGCAGAAAAACCAAATGGTTCTCATCCAGTTGTCATTCTCTTAATTTTAAAACTAATTTTTTCGATTGAAAGGAGAAATGATTCTTACATATTCCTAATATGTATCGATAAATAGTGTCCTAAACTATTTGAAATTGTTAAAAACAGAATTCCTAAAAATTGGTTCTTATGCAGTTGTCATTATCAGGCCTTCATATACAAATAGATTATTTGCCAATTATCTGAAGTTCGGTTCTTGGTCAACCCTACATAATTTTGATTTTTTCAGAATTGGACATTAAAGTCTTGTATCTTTTCAAATCTGAATTTTCACAAGTACTCAAAATAATTTTTATTTTGAACATTTTTAAAGAATTTAAGTATTTTCAAAAGTTGGTTATATACCCTCCTCAGGTTTGTAACAATAACTGACTTTGGAAGTAATTTATTTTGGTAATAACTGCGGCTCTTTCAATTTTGCTTTCTCATAAACTGTTTATTTTTTATTGAGTATCTTCTTCAATACTATTTCGAGGAATAAAGTATTAATTATAAGACTTTAACAATTATATTTTTCAAGAAACTCAGATATTTAAAATTTGAAAGTTTAAATTTTTTAAATTAAAATTAGAGTAGGTACAAAAAAGTGATTTGCGGATAAGTAGATTTTTCAGAAGAGAACAGGATCTAAACTGACTTATGCAAGCTACCATATAAGGCCACATTTTCCTATGGAACAAAGCTTTTCATCGAACAATTCAAATGAAGATTCGGTCGAATGGTTACAGACTGAAAAAGCTAAAAATAGAACTTGTACGTTGTTTTGATTGACGTTTGTTGCATTCAGCAAAGAATTTCCTTTTTTGAATAAATGCGTAAGCATCTTTATTTAATACTGGAAAAATAGTTCAAAGGAATTCCTAATAGAAGAATTAATATAAGTATCACTAATTAATTAGGAATCAATTGATAATAAAAAAGCTCACATACTGATATGTATATCTTAAAAAAATGAGTCATCTCGTTAAATTATATGTTAAAATAGGTTGGCCGAAAAACTTCATTTAAAAAATTCTCTGATTTTTCTCTATTTTCGTTTTCTAGCGAGAAAGATGAATTAAAAAAATTCATTGTTAACCAAGCAGAATTTTCAACCAAATGTTGGAATTTTCAAACAAAATGATTACACGTCAACCAAAAACAGTTGCATTTTCGACCAAATAATTGCATTTTTAAGAAGACAGCTGAATTTTAAAGAAGAACGATGAACGCAAAAAGATGAATTTTCTGTCCGAATAGTTGAATTTTAAACAAAAAGTTAATTTTCAATCAAGAAAGATGAATTTTCAACTAAAGATTTAATTTTCATTTAAACATACTCTTGATTCAAATAAACGAATTTTCAAATAAAAAAGTTTAAAGTTCAACCAAAAACAGTTGCATTTTTGGTCAAATAATTGCATTTTTAGAAGACTTTTTTTGAAGAATTTTGAACAAAAAAGAGGAACCGCCAATCCAAAAGGACGAACTTTCTGAACAAATGGGTGAATCTTTAACAAAGGAGTTAATTTTCTACGAAGAAAGATTAATTTTCAACAAAAATTAATTTTTAACCAAACAGAATTGTCAACAAAATACTTGCATTTTCGACAAAAAAGTTGATTTTCAATAAAGAAAGATTAATTTTTCAACCAAATAGTTCAATTATTTTGAACAAGAAAAATTAATTTCATTAACAAAAAGTTGCGTTTACAACCAAACAGTTGAATTTTAAAGCAAAATATACGAATATTCAACAGAATAGTTGAAATATTATTCAAATAGTTGAATTTTCAAAAAAATAGTCGATTAAAAAAAAAACTTCAACCAAAAATAGTTGCAGTTTTAATGAACTAGTCAAATTTCCAACCAAACAGAGGAATTTTCAACTAAAATGATGAATTTCTCAACAACAACAAAATGAATTTTTAACCAAATTGTTAATTTTTCAGTCAAGAAAAAAAGTTGATCCAAACTGTTGAGCTTTTAACCCATAAGACGAATTCTCTGTAAAATAGTTAATTTTTAACAAAAAGTTAATTTTCAGTCAAAAAGTTGAATTTTGATCCAAAAAAGAGGAAATTTCGAAGCAGAAGATTAGTTTTCTACCAAAAAGACGAATTTTCAACTAAAAAAATTAACCATGCACCACAAATGGAAAAGTTACATTATCAGTTTCAAATTCAGCTTTTACCCAAGCAGTTGAATTTTCAATAAAAAAAGATCAATTTTCAACAAAATAGTGAAACTTTTTTGAGCAAGTTACAGTTGAATTTTTAATATTAGAATATGAATTTTCAATAAAAAGTGAATTTTCTACCCAAATAATTCAATTTTCAACCCAATAGAATATTATTCCTTGTTATATTATTATAATTAATATAATATCATAATTATATTACTAATTAATATAATATCATTTCTGAACATAAATATTTAAAGACTGAAATCTTAATCTTCTAACATTTTTCACATAGAACCTTTTATAATCAGGAAAAAAAATTGAATTTAAATTTGATAATATCAATTGTATCATCCTTGACAATTATTTAAAGTAGCTCTTGTAGAAATTCCCTGACTTTCCTTAACCAATAAAATTGACTAATTTACCTTTCCCTGATTTCCAGGTTTTCCCTGACCTATGACATCCTGTAACATATTTTGTTTTGTTAAGTGTTAATTTTGAGGGGGCAAAATTTTTGCAATTTTATTTATGAACGTTACTAGCCTTGACATAACTCTTACGTGATACGCAGTTTGATAATTTTCGTACTCATAACAAGAACTTTTTTTTTATTTACTAAAAATTACGAGACCTTACGCAACTGACGGCAAAAGGAGATTTCAATATTGTGCCGGCAGTGCAAATGCACATCAAAAACTTCTAGTCGATTAGTATAAGGAAAAATTTAAGGCAGTAAATTCGTGGAAAGGAAATGCTTATTAGATGTACAATTATGTATAAAAAGAATTTAAGTGTAATTTCATTATTTTTTATATTAAAGATTGCAATGTATATTTAAAGCTAAAATCAAAATAATAAAAAACAAGCATGTTGATCCAAAAATAAAAAATATTCATTTGAAATATTCTTTGTATAGAAAAGTTACTTTTGAAAAGCAAAGTACAGTGAAGAAATTATGAATCAGGCTGGGTATTTCTCCTATATTTTTTATTTCAATTTACAGCCAGCCGAACCAGTGAAAGCATGGACTGATGTATTTGATGCTTCTGTCGAAGGACCAGCATGTCCGCAACCGGACGTCCCATTAATGTCCGAAGATTGTCTTCGATTAAATATATATTCAAATGAGGTAAAATAAACAAGAAAAATCATGGTGAAAGTCTATTTAATAATTACTTGAATATTATATTAATAATATTACTCTAGTTGCCAACAAAAGATAAAAATGTGAAAAAACCAGTCATTGTTTACTTCCATCCTGGAGGGTTCTACGTTCGATCAGGACAAAGTGATCAGCAAGGACCTGAATATTTGTTGGATAAAGAAGTCCTTTTAGTCACAGTCAACTATCGAATTGGCTCCTTAGGTATGTTTAAATAAATTAAGATTTCCACACACCGAACAATAAACATTGAAACTGGACGTAATATGCAATATCGAGATAAAACTAACTTGAGCCACCTATGCCATTTACAAACACAGGATTCATCATCTTTTGTCATTTCGTTATTCTCTTCCACTCTTGAACATTGCACAATGTAGTCAAAATGTAACCAAGAGTAAGCTATGTAGTTTTATTTATTAGAATCTTAATACTAAAAAATCCGGACAGAATGGACAAGTTAACTTATGGAGAAGGTAAACCGTAAAAAATTTAATAACCGTTTAAAATGTATTTTCAGACAGTCCTTGAAGTTGAGCTCTTGAGATATTTACTTCGAAATTCAGATTTTTTTTGTGCTTGACTGTGAAATATGTTAAAATATGTAAGATAACCGTTCAAAAGAAAATGCGTACTTGTAGTCTTGGATCTAAAATTCTTGCCAATATGGAACTATCGGAAAAAGAGATTAGGTGACCAACATTTTGTTGATCAATGACTAATGGGCTGTTCATAAACTATGTTAACAATTAGTGGGGGGGGGGGGGGTCACAAAAAAATACGATTGGTAACAGGGGGATGTGGGATCAATGGAAGTAACGTTATGAACTTAGATAACATAATCTTATGAAAAAAGGTTGAAACTTATGAAAAATAATTACTTTAATAATAATAGTATTTGTAATTGACTTTTTCCTTACTTTTTCTTCTGACCCGTTTTTTTTAAATTGTCAAATTTTAATGAATATAGCTTTTTTCGGGAAAATATTATCTACAGCTGTTTCATGTTTGGATGAAAATTTATCCTTCATAGTTAAAAATGTAACTATTTGATCAAAAATCGATACTTTTCAGTTGAAAATTCAACTATTTCGTGGAAAATGCATGTATATCGTTGAAAATTCTTTTTTTTTTCGAAAATTATTCCTCTTGGTTAAAAAGTCATCCTTTTGATTGAGAATTCAACCATTTAAAAATGAATTTCCTTGGTTGAAAATTTACCTATTTTCTTGAGATTGTTATTTTCTATTTAAGAAATAATTTCTTTAACTGAAAATGTAAACATTTCATTTATTGTTGAAAATTGATCTTTTCTAGTGAAAAATTCATGTATTATTTTTTTAATTCGTCTTTTTTGGTCAAAAATTAATCTTCATGGTTGAAAATTAATGCTTCTGGGTTAAAAATTAAAGATTCGTCTTCTTTGGTTCAATTAAACTGTTTTCGATTTCATATTAAAATAGTTTCTAGTTGAAATATCAACTGTTTGAAAATTAACTTTTTTATAGAAACTTCAGATTTTTTGTTGATTATACGTCTTTTTGGGTAGAAAATTAATCTTGTTTGTTGACAAATTCTCTTTTTGGTTGAGGATGCAACTATTTTGTTAAAATTTTGTCTTCTTTCATTGAATAAAACTGGTTGCAATGCATTTTTATTTTTGTTGAAAAGTCATTTTTGAACTGAGAATTTAACTATTCTAACTAACCATTTTGGATTGAAAATCCATTTTCTTTAGTTGAATATAAAACTATTTGGTTGAAAATTAAGGGTTTTTGTTGAAGATTCGTCTTTTGGTAGCTTCTTCGTGAAAAGTTCATCTATTTGGTTAAAAATGGAATTATTTCGTTTAAAGCTTAATTATTTCGTTAAAAATGCAACTATTTTCTTAAATTCATCTCCTTTGGTTGACAATTTAACTGTTTCGTTGAAAATTTGTCTTTTTTCATGAAATTAAATTGGTTGAATATTCATTTTTATTTCCATTAGAAAGTAATTTTTTTAACTGATAATTTACCTATTCATTTTGGGTTGAAAACTCACTTTCCTTAGCTGAAAATTCAAATATTCGGTTGAAAATTCGTGAATTTTGTTGAAAATTGAACTATATTTTGAAAAAACTGGTCCTTTTGTCTTGAAAAATTGAAAATTTGTGTTAAAAGTTCATCTATTTTGTTGAAAATTCGATCTTTTACTTGAAAGTTTTACTTTTCATTTTTTAATGTACTGTAGAAAATTAGTCTTGTTTGTTGACAAATTCTATTTTTGGTTGAGGATTCAACTATTTTGTTAAAAAATTTTCTTCTTTCGTTGAAGATTCGTCTTTTGGTAGCTTCTTCGGGAAAAATTCATCTATTTGGTTAAAAATTGAATTATTCCGCTTAAAGTTTAATTATTTCGTTAAAAATGCAACTATTTTCTTAAATTCATCTCCTTTGGTTGACAATTTAACTGTTTCGTTGAAAATTCGTCTTTTTTCATGGAATTAAATTGGTTGAATATTCATTTTTATTTCCATTAGAAAGTAATTTTTTAAACTGATAATTTGACTATTCATTTCGGGTTGAAAACTCACTTTCCTTAGCTGAAAATTCAACTATTCGGTTGAAAATTGAACTATATTTGGAAAAAAATTGTCTTTTTGTCTTGAAAAATTGAAAATTTGTGTTAAAAGTTCATCTATTTTGTTGAAAATTCTTATCTTTTACTTGAAAGTTTTTTAATGCATTGCTTGGTTTAAATTTTTTGGTGTTGTTGAAGATGCAACTAGCTGTTTGAAAATTCATGTATTTTGTTGAAGATCCATCTTTTTGGATAGAAAATTAATAATTTTTGTTGAAAAATTCTCTTTTTGGTTGAGGATTCAACTATTTTGTTCAAATGTTGTCTCTTTTCATTGAATTATATTGGTGAAAATTCATTTTTATTTCTGTTGAGAAGTAGTTTTTTTGAACTCAAAATAGAAATATTCCATTTTTGGTTAAAAACTTATGTTATTCAGTTAAAAAATCAGCTATTTGATTTAAAATTCATGTATTTTGTTGGGAACTCGTTTTTGTGGTAGCTTTTTGATGAAAAGTTCATCTTTGTAACTAAAAAATTTACCTATTTCGTTAAAAATTCAACTATTTTGTTGAAAGTCTAATTATTTTGCTGACAATTCAACTATTTTGTTGAGGCTATCTTTTTTGGTCAAAAGTTCAACTGTTTTATTGAATTTTTTTTTGTTCAAATCAAAAATTCATCTTTTGAGGTAGAAAAGTCATCTCCCTTGGTTGAAAATTAAATTTTTTTTTAATTTGTAAAAAAAGAATAAATGTAAAAATCGTAATTAGCAAACGGCTACGTTACTTGAGAGGGAGGACAAAAATATGGTCGTATGGACGAAAAAAGTTTCTGTGGACGAGTTAGTTTGTAGCCTACAACATTTCTTTGATTGGGACGTACTTTTTTTTAGCTAAAAGCCTTTTAAATTTCAAAAATATTCAAGCATATGGATTTTTTAGTAAAAAATGTGTTGAATTAGCTATTTACCAACCAAATTACTACCTTTTTTATATTCAAAATTACTATTTTTTTATGATTTCAATATTTATCAAACTAAATCTTATATCTGTTATAAAATTATCTATAAAGAATTTCCAATGGATGAGAATAATTTAAAAAATGGTTTATTGTAAACAAAGTAATGAGAAAAAGTTGTTTTTCGGGATTAGCACTGTTTAGATCATTGAAATCCAGAATTTTTTGTTAAACATAGAAAAGAAATTAATTTTTCACTAAGGTTAATTGAAAATAGATGTTATTTGGAAAATATTAAAACAATTTTGATAAAAAAATTCACAGTTTGGATATTTTTTAACGAATATGCTCAATTTTTGTTTACTAAATCAACTAGGAATATCTTTTCGATGACGTCTTGCTACGATATTTCTCAAATTTACAAGAATTATTAATGATTAAAATAATGTTTCAAACAAATTCAGAGTTTGGCTATTTTTCAACAAACAGGCTTTATTTTTTTCACGGAATCAACTAAGAATGTTTGCAATGACTTTTCGCTGTGATACTTTCCAAATTGACATCAACAATCGATTTCCGACGAAAGATTCTTTGCAACAAAAATGAACTTCACAGGATAAACTTTACAAAAATATCTGTTAAACTTTTTTTTTTATTCCATGACAAACACATGTATTTTGAAAGACTAGAAGTTGGCTGAACAAAACTTTATCTCTTTAAAAAATGTCGTGCAACAAATTTTATTCTTAGTTTTTTCTGTGTGACTATTATTTCAACAACTACGCCATATACTGCCAAACTGCGAATTTGTTTATGAAAGTTTGTATGTATTAAAGTATGAAAGTTTATGAAAGAAAGAAGCATTAATTTCTTGCATATTTTATATAGAAACTCCGAATTTCAATTAGATAAACAGTACCATTTCCGAAAAACAACTTGTCTTCAATAGTTTCTTTATAACGTGAAACTTTTTTTTTTTAATTATCCTCGTCCACTGGAAATGATTTATAGATAGTTTTATCATAGATATAACATCTAGTTTCATAAATCTAAAAATCATTGAAAAAAGGGTACTTCTGGAAAAATGTAAATTTTTTTTTGAATAAAAAATTAACCACATTTTTTAGTACAAAATCTGTTTAAAAATCTTCCATTTGAATGAAAAACGTCCAAATCGAATGAATAGTGAAGGCTAAAAATTGATTTGTCCACAGGTACTTTTTTTGCCCCACTATAGGGCGGGTGGGTCATAAATAGACCAAAATTGATAACGTAGTTTGTGGACAGCCCCTAAGTGGGAAAATAAAACTATCTGTATTAAACAGAAAATTATAGCTTCATCTTATATCCTACAGTTGCCTAATTTCCATTAAGTCAGTATTGTTTATAAACAAGAGAAATTTAATTTTATATTTTAGGATTTATGAGTACAGGGGATTCGCTATTACCTGGAAATCTTGGTCTTAAGGATCAAGTGATAGCTTTGCGATGGATAAAAAATAATATAGCATCATTTGGTGGAGATCCTGATTGTGTGACAATTAGTGGATACAGTGCTGGTGCCTGGAGTGTTTCTTTACATTTAGTTTCTCCAATGTCAAGAGGGTTATTTCACAGAGCAATTTCTATGAGTGGTAGTGCTTATTACCAAAAACCTCTTCCAAAAGATCAGAAAAATTTGGCCACGAAACAAGCTGAAATTTTGGGTTGTCCGACTGATACTGTTGGCAATATGTTGATCTGCTTGAACACAAAAACTGCTGAAGATTTTGCAAATTCTTTGAGTCAATTTTTCGTAAGTATGATAGTATGAATAATAATTTCTTTATCAAATATATTCATGAAAAGAATCCATTTGAAAGATACTGAAATCTGTAAGTTTTCTACTAATGAACAATAATTTGAAATGTTTTTAAGGAAATAAAAGTTTAGTTTGCTTTTTTTAAATTTTTGTGACCTTATGTAGCAAATTGTAATATTCCATTAGGAACAACCTCCCACCTTCTTCATTGTTATGTTAAACTTTTTGTTTAGTTCATTCAATTTCAAAATCTGTTTAAACGTTATACAAAATTATTATTTCATGCAAGAGTTCTTTGTTATTTTATTTTGTCTTCCAAACTGGTGAAGTAAACTTATTTATATGGTGAGAAGGAATCATTTTGTGATCGAGTTTATCAGAGAGTTCAAAATTTGTTGCAATTACGTAAGAAGATGCAATTGTTAGTGAGATTGTACGGTTGTACATGTTGCAACACTTTTACTTAAAAATTATTTTCTTATGGAAAGTTTGAGTTTTACTACTCCATTCAATTTTGCAAGGTTGAAATTAACATAGTTTGAAAGCTAATTATTTTTAAACTCCTTTTATTTTACAGTCCTCAAATTTACAATTGTTCAAATTTGAAAAATTCCAACTTGAAAAGAATTTTGAACACCATCCAATTTTAATGGTTATATATTAAACATTTTTTTACATCAAGCTGTTCACTTTTGTATGCATTATGTTCAAAATCGTTGGTCCAAATTCAAAAAGTATTTAATTCAAAATTAAAATTAATTTTTCCGATTTAAAATTGTTCAATTTTCAACTCTACAATTTGAAATAAACCTTCTTTGAGAAAGCCTGAAATGTAAACTTGTTTAATTTTTCATGTAAAATGGTACATTGAAAAAAATCGTTTAAAAGCTTGTTTGAAATTTCGTACAAAATTGTTAATTGTTAAGGCCTTTCCATTTTAAAATCATGTTATTGGGAGCGTAAATTTCTACAAATGTGCAATTTTTGTGTAAGTTTCAGTTTTGAAATTGATAAAATTATTTAATTTTTAATGATGCTTTAATTGAAAATTTCCTAATTTTTAACATCAAAATTTCAAGTTCATAAATTTTAAAGGTTTGAGTTTGAGTAATTAGGTTAAAACATATCTAATTTAAAATCATTCACTTTGAAAGCTCATTTTAAAAATCGTTGCATTTCATGTTTAAATTTAGAATTGGTTAAAAAATTATAGCGAATTTTTTACATGTACAGTTCTTACTAGTAAGCAATACTAAGAAATTCAAAGAAAAAATTATGTAAATTTGGATTTTTCGAAAATGTGCAAAAATGTATAATATTGTTGAATTTTAAAGATTTCCAATTTTAAATTGTACATTTTTAAACTCTTGAAATACATTTTTTTAAACTTGCTTGCCTTGAATTTTAGTCAATTTAGTACAATTTGATTTTGGTCTCTTAGATATCTACATTGCTCAATTATTATCATCAAATCAAAAATATATTTAATTGATATTGTATTTATTGTAGGAATGGCATGGTGATCCAATTATTGTTTGGACTCCAGTAATCGAACCAGAAGTGAATGGCGTGGAAAGATTCCTTCCTGATGATCCAGTAAAATTATTAAAAGAAGGAAATTTTGCACAAGTCCCTTATATGACTGGGTTCAACAAAGACGAATTTGGCAGCGTTATCTTGTGTAAGATTTCATAATTTGTTTTTGAATCTTTTTTTTTCTTCACTTATTGACCCTTCTCTGAAATGTACGCAATACTCAGGTCTTGGACTCATAACAACTAAATTGCTACTAATTTAAAAAAAATGACACTAATTCTACTATTTTCTCAAATTACTTGCTCACGCAACTATTTTGTCACTTTGCTTCTAAACACATTTTCAAAATTCTTACCTAGATTGGCTTAATATTTTTTAAAACTTTTCGAGGAAATCCTAAAAATTTCATAAGATTTCAAAGATTTCAACAGATTCCAAGGGGTTTTAAAGGATTTGAAAGGGCTTTGTAGGGCTTAAAATCTTTCTGATTATTTTGAAACATTCTAAGGGATTCCAAGGAATTGGTAGGGATTTTGTCAGATCTACGCAATTTTATAGAATTTTTAAGAATTTTGAAGATTCGAAAATATTCCAATGGATTTCAACGGTTTTGACAGATTTGAGGGTATTTGACAAGATTCCTAGCTAGGGAGGCTGCCTAGTGAGTGTGCAAAGAGGTCCGCGTCATTTACTGTGCGATGGGGTACGCCTGGCACCTGAGAGGTGTATTGCCAGAATGTTGGAAACAGTGAAATGCACGCTATTATATATAAAGAAATTATTATATATATATAATATTTATGTATCAATATTATATATAGACATCCGCTAGAATACCTTGATATCTTTTGAATACACAAGCACACAGGTTTCTACGGTTTTAAGGAATTTTAGAGATTTTAACATATTTAAGGGGTAGGATTTCAAAAGAAATGCTAAGATTTCTACGGATTTCTAATAAGTTTAAGTGTTTTGAAAAATTTCAAATGATTTCAAAATAGTGATAAGTTTTCCAGGAATTTGTAGAGGATCTCAAATGATGCTGTGAAGGATTTCAAACAATTTCAAAGCTCTTAGGGTATTTGAAATGATTTCAAAGTATTTGATGCGATTTTATGGAAAATCTACAATATATTGTATTTCAGATTTAAAAATAGTTAAATTTTTTATTTAATATTTAAAAAAATGCATGACACTATTTTGTATCTATTTTCAAAATGTATGCTTATATTGGCACCCTTTTGAATTTCACAAATGAGTCCGAGGCCTAGGGCAGAGTGAAATTAAATTTTTTTTTTCAAATTCGGAGGGGGTCGAAAGGCAGATTTTCCACGAAAAGTTACGAATAAAAATATGTACTAAACAATTTTTTTAATAGATGAAAGCGGTTCTAAAAATTATTAAGTTGGAAAAAATCATGTTTTTACTGGATTGAATGATATTTTTATTATTGGCAACGATTTTTTTCATTAATGGAAAGAATTCTTTTTGGTTGCTTTTTGTACATATTTTAATCCTAATGGATTCATGGAAAACATATATCTTCATCTTGGAAAAATAATTACGAGGGGGTTGAATTTTTTACTTTTGTGTAGATACACTACCTGTTTTTGGCTTTTTAAAAAATCCTTCAGTGAAAATAGAGAAATGTTGTCTGCTACAGTTTTCCTACGACTTTTCATGTCCTTTTCGTCAATTGTTAAGGAATATTAAATATTTAACTTTGGAAACTATAGTGGACAACATTTTTTTTATTTTTATTGGCAAATTTGAAAGTAGCCAAAAAGGTAGTGTATCCACTATCTACACAAAAGTAACCAAATTTTTTTAGAAATAATGCCTTATAAAATATATACGAAAAGTAGACTTAAGTAGTAAAAAGTTATGATTTTTCATAATTTATTTAAATTTGATGACAATAATTTACGACGTATAATTTTTGTATTGCGTTCAAAATATAATTATAGGTGTAAGTGTAAACTTTTGTAAGTCTTTCCACCAGTGAAAAATTATTTACAATAAGAAAAATATTACATAATGAAATAGAGAACATGATTTTTTTCCTTTCTTTAAATTTAATGAGAATATACGACGTGAAAGAATTTTTTAATTACTACTTATCTTATTATCGTGGATGGGCGAACATAAAATTGTTGTTATCTGGACCTTTTTGTGGGAAATTTGGGTGATGAACTAAAATATTTTGACCCCCTCTGGACTAAAAAAAAATATATTTTTTTTTGCTTCGCTCCACCGTGGGATGAAATGAAAAAAAATATTCCAAATAACTTGTAGAACGGAATTCATGACCAATTTTGGATTTACTTTCTTGAAAAAATTAAGCATTCAGTTTTGAAGAGATTTAGGTTGTATGATTTTTGCAATTTTTGTTGGTTTAAACATTTATTTTGATGCAAATAGCATCGCTGGACTAGATGCGCAGGTATGTTTGAAAGCGAATAAAATTATCATATGGTAAAGTTAATTGTTTTAAATAAATTAAGTCAGCGAATACTCTACATTACGGAGATCTCGTTTTCAAAGTACATTTTTGCATTTAAATTACTTTCTTTTATTGACAAAATGATATTCCGAACACAGGAATGATCCGATATTTCCTATTAATTTTGGAAACAAATTCTATAAACAAATGCGTAGTGCTGATGTTTAAAGGCAGAAAAAATTCGTTTTTTCTTTAGAAAAAACTATTTATTTCTGCATTAAAATGTCCACACTAGGCATTTATTTCTATGATTTGTTTATACAATTTGTACAAAATTTTGAATTACAAATTTTCATTCTTAAGTATCACTGATAACCTAATTTCAACAAAATTAATGGAAAATACTATATTTCCCTCTGCCTTTAAATGTCCACACTGAGCATTTGCTTACGTAACGATCAAATAAAATTAATAAAAAATATCGGATGACAATAAAATTATATAACAAACAAAATAATAATAAAAGCAAGTAATTTCAACGCAAGAATGTATTTTGAAAACAAAAATCCATAATGTGAACTATTTGTTAATTTAATTTATTTATAGCAAACAACTTTATCAGATGATATTTTTTTTTGCTTTCAAACACCCATGCGTATCGAGTCCAACCATGCTGAACAGGGGGAAAACTTTTCCACAAAAATTAAAATAAGGAACGAACATATCGCCTTTATCCGCATTTGTATTAACATAAATGTTTAAACACACAAAAATTAATAAATCGGGTCACAAACATTTTTTCAAACCTGAATTCTTATTTAAAAAATAAAAATAAGTCCAAAATTGGTTAAGAATCGCCCGACTGAATTTGATATAATTCCATAGAGATAAATTTAAAAAATATATATATTTGCAGTACCAATAGCGGAAGCCAGAAAAGGAAACTACTCTTTCTTCGAGGACTGGAATACGAATTGGGATCACATCGCACCTATTAGTTTCCTTTATGAAAGAGATACACCAAGGTCTAAGGAAATTAGTCGAGAATTACATAAATTTTACAATCACGATAAACCAGTCAGTTTGCAAAATCTGCAAGGAATGGCAAATGTAGGTCTTACACCTAAGCTACCAGCGGAAATTATCTAAGAGCCTGTTTTTTAAACTGTTGCTAAAGTTCCTCAATTTTTATAATATTAACGTGAATAACGAAATTCCTGAATAATCAAATTCCCGAATAATGAAATTCGCGGCCGTTTATAATATTACCGAATTAAAAAATTTCCGAATAATAAAATTCACGACAAAAAATTGCCAAATTATAAAATATCAGAACTAAAAAATTTCCGAATTCAAAAAATTAAAAATTTTGTTATTCATGAAATTATTTAAATTATTACAACTGATATCATATTGCTTCATTTTTTTATTATTTATATTCGGGAATTTTCTAGTTCGGATATTTTATAATTTAGCAATTTTCTTCCGGAATGTTATTATTCATGAATTTTTAAATTCGGTAACATTACAAACTGTCCGGAATTATATTATTTGAAAATTTTTCAGTGAGGTAATATTGTAAACTGTTCGGGAATTTCATTATTCGGGAATTTTATCATTGACGAATTTTATTATTCTGGAATTATATTATTTGTGAATTTTCCAATCTTGTAATATTATAAACTGTTCGGGAATTTTATCATTCGCGAATTTTATTATTCGAAAATGTTATTATTACAGAATATTATTAATTGGGAATTTTAGATTTTCGGATCTCCACAGTTTCGGAAATTTTATTTTTGGGGATTTTTCACTCGTCCTGCAAAAGTGTGATGAAATCTGCGTCTAGAAAACTCAAGCTGAAGGCAAAATATCAATTTTATAAAAAGCAATTTCAAAAAAATTTCAAATCTAGATGGTCTTGAAAAATTGGATTAACTCTGGAAATAATTAAAATTTTCGAAGTTCTTGATCCAATTCTACAGGTAAATCCTTAAAGTATTTTACTAAATTGTTAACATATTTTTGAAATTGTTTCCTAGATTGTGCCCTAGGGTCAAACTTGATGCAAAAAAGTCGCGAAACCTAAAAAATGTGTGAATACTTACATATTTTCGAAATAATTATTTATCACATTTCAACCAACTCTAGTAAAAATTACGATGATTTAATTGTTTTGAATTTTCTTTATTTGTGGTATTAGCTAAATAACTATAATAAATGTTTATTATTTCGAGAGTTATTCCAAAATTTCGAAATCATTAAAGTTTCACGTCTTTTTGCAATATTGTTTTATTAATATGACATTTTGCCTTTAACTCGGGCTTATTAGAAGTGTAATTGTATTAAGTTTCGTGATATTATGAGGAAAAAAAATCCATGTTATTATTTTAAAAAATGACTTACTCTAGCAACAGCTCAGAAATTAGGTGATTAGGTAATTTCCGCTGGTACTATATACATTGTGGAATTTAAAACAGGAATGAT
>CAKNXH010069397.1:0-11183 GCA_932178445.1 Andricus quercusramuli
GAAAATTTGGGTCCATTTGGTAAAGATTGTACTTTGGACAGGATAGTTATTTGATCATGTAACTTGTTATTACACAAGTATGAAATATAATCTTGACTATTTTAAAAACAAAAACTGAAATGTATATTGTAGATGAAAATAGTTTAATTTTATATGTTACATAAATATCTTATATTATTGAAGTATAATTAGATTTTTCTTGAATAAAGTGATTTGACATTGTGAATAATATCGCAATGCATTCTTTCTGCAATTATGTATACTGCTAAGTCATTATCCTAGATATTTTATCGATTTTATCTTCTAATGATTACTGAGAAAATAACTATTATACCATCCAAGGTACATTTACCAGTAGGTTATGTAGAAAACTGTAGTAATGGCAATTCATATAAAATTATTTAGAAAATAATTCAATTTATCTCTGGAAAGCTAAAACCGCCTAATTCCACTTTATAGCGAAACCAAGTTTCGTGTGGAAAAAACTTTTTTTTTTTTTTTAATTTGTCCCTGATGAGCCGGAAAGGAGATAGTTTGGAAATCTTATTTTGATTTGTGCATTTTTTCATGCTCTGATTTTGGTGCATGAAGCTATTCATAAGAAAGCAGATTTCATTTCAATCTTAAATGAATTTTTTAATACTTATATACTTGTATTTAATTGAAAAATTATAGTTTAACTATTTTTACCCATAATTGAATTAACTAAAGGTTGTGAAATATTTGAAAAATTGCAGTATTTAAATTAAGAACTTTACAGGGTTCGAGTAAATATTTAGAGTACAATTTAATTATTATTTATATTTATAAAAAATGTTCCATTTTGCATGTCAATGAATTGTTGCTTAATTGCGAAAAATATACAAATATTTATATTCGTTTGATATATACATATACATTTTTTTTCATTATTATGTTCTGGAATGCTAAACCGTCCAATCTCCATCGAAATTTTCATTAAATTATAAAATGCTTATAAAAAGCGCCATCTATTCTTTAAAATAGTGAGAACAAAATTGACTCACCAAAATACAAAAAATAATAAACTCAATCTGTTGCAAATTATTCTCCTGAAAAAGTTTTTTTGTCTCCTCTAAGATTCGGCCTTAAAGTCTCTTAATTTGAATCGGATTTCACTAACACTCAGTTAGATAATAACTAATTGAATTAGAGAATATTTTTTTTTTTGTTAGACAGAAGTATAGGCATATAGTATTTATGCATTATTTCTCCCATTTATATTGCGAATTAAAAAAACATACCTTATGCGTGTTAAATAAAATGTAAATGGTTTTAATAAGTAATACAAAAAGCAAGAGAAAGAAATTTATTTTATTTATACTTTTTCCCAATAAAAGAAATAAACAGCCCCGGACCGTCGTATACTCTTAAAAAAATCTTTGATTCAAAGGAAGTTTCTTTGAATGAAAGAAAAATATTCATTGGCTCTCAGTCACAGAAATTTCTTTGATTTAAAGAAATTTCTATGGTTCAAATCAATGGTATCTTGTTCCAATTAAACTTTTCTTCAATGCAAAATGATTTTTTCATTTTGAAGTTATTTTTGGTTAAATTAACAACAGGATGCTTAAGAAATGGTTTGTTAAATTAAATACAAATATTTTTCTCAGTTTAATTTCACAGTATATTTTTTACCATTATTTTAATATCTTGTTTTATTTATTTACAGAAGGTCTCTTTATGTTCTTTACAGAAACGCATGATACAATTTTATTCTGAAAATAACACGAAAACGATCAAAATTTTGCGTAATTCATAAATTAAAAAAAAATCAATGTATTAATAGTGGATTTCAATTTTTTTATAAATTATATTCTCAAAATATAAAATCTGCTTGATTATTAAATGTATAGAAATTAAGACATTTTTGGTGAAATCGAAAAGTGCCATTAAGATAATTTGTACATCATCTTGACAGCTACTAACAATCATAATTATATCTCATGGATCTTTCAAAACAATTTATAATGTTGAAAATTATTCAACTTTTACCATTTTTAACTGAGGGACAAATTTCTTAGGAATAATTGCCAAAATATGAAATAAAAATGCCGAATAGAATTTCTGAATCTGTTAGAAGAATAATTTTTTCTATTTTTTGAAAATTTTGAAAATCATACAAAAGCTTTTGAAATTTTTATCGAATTAAAGAATGTTAATCAAACAATTTGCAAGTACTTTTGACATCTGCTAGAATCATTGATTAAAACTTATGTATTTCTTTGCAAAATAGCCTGATTTCAAAAATCATCTAACTTTTTGAATTTGGTCCAATGGAAAAACTGTATTAAAATAATTTCGAAATATATTTGATATCTAGTAAAAGTGTCGATTGGAATTTTTGAATCTGCACAAAAATCTTTTTTTCTATGTTTTGAAATCCATGAGAGTATAGAATAAATATATAAAACTAAGAGATATAGGAATTTATTTGTGATGGCTATGAAATTTATATGACATGATATAGCATGATAATAAAAAAAAATTAAAGATCTTTTAAAAATATATGCTGAACAGATAAAAAGATCTAAAAATATAAGAAAAATGACTATTGTCACGATTTATTTAATTTTTCTTTAACGTTTCAATACATTCTCTTATTATATAATGTGAAAAATTAATATGGAGTGTTACCGGACATTTTATAAAGAATATCATGCAAAAATAGTGATAATTATTAACAGTTTTTCGAAATCAACGTTGATAAATCGATTTTTAGCTATACTAAAATCTCCGTAAGTATAAAATTAAAAATTTCAACCTACATTATGAATATCTGGAATAATTATTTTTGAGTTTTAACGTGAAATAGCAGTGCAGCGTATCCAGACAAAAAACTTGTATAACAGACTTTGAAGTGATTTTGAAAATTCTCAACTCTGCAATATTAAACTCTACATTTAATTTTCATCTTTTTAAATTCAATATAAGTGACAAATGTGAATTTTAGTGTATTTAAAAAATGTTGTTAACATTCTTCAGCAATTTAAAATTTGCTGGTTGGGACAGGACATTTTGAGTACTTTTCTATTTATAATGTCTAAACGAAGTAGTCCGAAGTTTTGAAACTTTATTAAATTTAGTTTGATATAAGTACTTCACTGAGATACTCTTAGAAACAATTTATTATTCAAAAGAAAAGTGGAAAATGACTGGGACTTGAAGTCCCAAAATCTTATCATTTTCGGACTCTACACGAAAAAAGAATTAGTATTGAAGCAAGAAACTGTGAGTACGAATACGGACAATACAATATTTTCATGATCAATACAAATTTTTCTTGTCACAAGGAAATGTACCCAAACAAAGAAAATAAAGTTTCTTCAATATGGTACATTTTCTTGAGACAAGAAATATTTTCTTAGATCAAGAAAATATTGTTCGTCCGTATTCATAACGATAGTTTCTTGATTTAACATCAATTATTTTCACGGGTGTGACTTTCGAATCATAATATCTGTTAAAAGCTACAGATATAAAATTTGGAAGTTTTCCACTAAACTCATTAACGTGAATGTGAAAATAGGTGTCCAAATAATTTAAAGTATTACTGAATTACTTAAAATTTTCTCTAAAAACTCAGCACAATGGTTGATACTTTTTAGTACATTTTCACCAAATTTACATCTAATTACAGATTTTTCCTACTGATAAAATGAATGTTGATTTTTTATTTTTTTAGTAAAAGAAAATGTTACGTCCAATAGTCTATTATACAATCACTAGTCCTCCCAGTCGCAGTACATTGTTAACAGCAGCTGCAATTGGGTTAGATTTGGATATTCGTAATATCGATTTCATGAAGGGAGAACATCTCGCGCCAGAATTTTTAAAGGTAAGAAATATTCAATCTTTTTTTTACAGATTTTTAAATACCATTACTAAATATCAAGATTTTAGTAAAATGATACAGTGAAAGGCATGAAATATGAATACATTTCTTGGACGTGTGGCAGTTCTCAATTCAGTTTAAACAATAAACATGGAAGTAGCAAAATTAATTCTATTGACAAATCCTCAAGACAATATTTATAGACTTAATGAGAAAAACAATTAATTATAATCTTTTAATTGGACTGAATAATTTTATAATGAAATCCTAGTATTTTGAAATAGTCCCAAAAGAATTTAATTTACACTTTTGTGGAAAATAACATTACCCAAAATGGAAACATTTGAATTTTATTGCACAACTTCCTTTGAATTTTACAGATGAATCCTCAACATACTGTGCCAACCTTAAATGATAATGGATTTACTATTTGGGACAGGTAAAAACTCCTTGATATTTCTCGCTAAGTAAAATTTAAGCCCCAGTAATTATATTTTAGAAATTTATAATAATAATATAATAATGTATATTTGTTGTAGTCACGTTATCAATACTTATTTGGTGGGCAAGTACGCGAAGGATGATAGCCTTTATCCGAAGGACCTCAAGTTGAGAGCCAAAGTTGATCAGTGCCTGTACTTTGAAAATGGTTCTCTTTTCTATGGCTTGTCAAGCATCTTTATTGTAAGTTTAACAGCTTAATATTGATCAATATTTTCAGCAGAAGGGAGTTTTATCCGTAGGTCGCTCTAAACAATAAACGGTCGACAAATTATAAAACTCATTTGCTTATACTTAAAAAAATTATTTATTGTTCAATTACCATAATGATGGCTTCTATATTTTAATTTAGCACGGAACCAAATCCTCGAATGTTTGATAGATCGGTAAATGCCGGTAACAGGAATCTTGGACATTTTTCTATTGTACCTTTTTACTATTAAACGGTTCTATAATGATTATATTTTGAATAAAATTTAAAATATCGTGATATCCTATCTAAGCAAAGTATTGTAACGATATTTCATGAAAACTTCGCAATCATTGTTCTTGAAAACCTGATTGGCTTAGCAATTCTTGAAGTTGTTTTATATTAATTCAAAATTTTGATAATTAAATCTAGAAGTAACCCCTTTTAATAAGAAGAATCAAAGAACACTTTTTGCCAATCGAGAAACATATGTACTTATCAGGATTTTGTAGCCCTGGACAGAAACTTTTATAGCTTTGGTCCGGTGTACGTCCGTCGTACTTGTTTCACGAGACTCGAGACGAGATTCGAAAGTCAAGATTCGAGAGTCGAGACGAGATTCGAGAGTCGACGGATGAATGATACCAGGAAATGGTATCTTAAAGCGGCATCTCTGGGATATTGGGCGACCTCTCAGAGTAATATTGCCTTATGTCCACAAGCGGGGCTCTGTAGGGATTAGCAAAATACTTTCCAGCTACTTGTGGGAACAAAATGAGTTCTTTTCCAAATCAAAAACGCGGTAAAACCATGATAAGCTTAATTATCGGGTGATGATAAGGAGATGTTGAGACGCCAATTGTTAAATCAATTAGACACAACAACCAGCCATATGCGAGGGGCTACTTTTGGAAAGTCTAGAAACCTTAAAACTACGAATGCGGCCGTCTCGATCGAATTCGTATACAGAGTTCCAAGATTTCCTTAAGATTGTCGGGAGTGCCAACATTTCCAAAACTTCTCACGATCGGGACTCTCCAGGAGAAATAAGACTCGGCTAAACTCGGCAGCGTTCGGATGGAGTCTGTTTTTAGTTCGCGGTGTGAATCCTCGACACCTGGCGAAATATTTCCAAGATTTCTAAAAGTCCCTCGAAAAGTTCTCAGTGACTATCCCCTCGGCCATATGGGGACTTCAAAGAGGCCCCATTTTGATAGCACCACACTGATGAAGTCAGGGAGAAAAAGAAGGTGTGGCTGAGAAATTCAACAGACTCTTATAGCCAGGCCCTTCAAAATCATCTGAAAATTGCAATAGTCGCCGAGGGGTTTCATACAACCAAACTCAATGTTGAGCAGATGAAGACAATTTAAGCGGAGCAAAGAATAAAATCGATGGGATACAACCTGGATAAGTCATCCCAAGATTTTAAGATTGTCACTTTCAGAATGAGAGTCTTATCCTCATCTGTTTGGAAGAACTGTCCTGTACTGTATTGGTGAGTTACAAACTGGGGCGGGAGCTAAGATCAAAGTGATCGACAGCAAAGTCCTCCTAAGGCCAGTAAAGCTGTTGACTTGGATTCCTGGTGTACTCTTGGAACCAGCAGCAGCATGTAAGAGGATATCAGTCCAAAACCCGTCCTTGAAAACAGGAGAATGGAAGGTTATCGATGTCAAGGCGAGTAGTAAAGCTACGCAACTTGTAATAACTGCAGAGCCAGGAGTAGTCAAGAGTCTAAAGAAGATCGACTGCAGGCCTCACTATAGATTGTAGAGGATTAACATGAAGATCCTCCCAAAAACCAAAGCAACACTCGAAGACAGAGCTCTGGATCTATTTTCGGAGGATGTGAAGGAGATAACTGGAAGCTAAAATGGACAGCAGATGTCCTCCATCCAGATTGGATTTTATCCAGATCAACCTTCACCACGATAAAGGAGTGTCTGCTATAATTTGAGCTTATGCTAAATCAGTATTAGCGAAATGTATGCATGTATCGTCAGATACGTTCCTATAAGATCATAGCCATACCTATAGGGAAAATTTCGAACAGACAGAATACTAGACAGAATCAATGAGACAAGCAGAAATTTGCTATCGACAGTTAGGGATTCACCCTGGTGGAATCTTGATAGCCTTGAGGACCTGAAAAAGGATACTAGACGCCTTTTTAACAGGGCTAGAAAGAATGAGAACTGGGGCTTGTACGGAAAAACCTTGATAAGATGAATGATGGTGAAATATAAAATCCGGTAAGGGACTCATGGAAAGGGTATTGTCAGGGAATCGAGAATATACCTCACACTGCTAGACTTCAGAGAACATTAAGGGGTACGGGTAACTCATCATGTCCACTAACGGTATTAATTTTTTCGTCGGGCGAAATGGCTGCGACAATTAATGATATCCTAGAGCACCTGCGATGAGGGTACACTTTCCAGGCTCGCAGATGGGTTACATGACTGAGGGGGTGACCCACGAGTCATAACCCTCAGAAGGACCAACTTTTAGAGCCAGAATGGAAGATTGGAAAGTAGCCAGTCGTATTGCCATTCATTTAATACTTAGATGATTGTTTAAACAATTCAAACCATTTAAATCTGCAGGATATGATGAAATATTCCCCGCGTTCATTCAAAAAGAATTTCAGTCCATGGTGGGTCCATTGTGCAGCATTTTTTGGGCATGCTGATCAATGGGATGCACCCCGATAGCATGGAGGAGGGTCAAAGCAATCTTCATTCCAAAGCCGGGTAAGAGCACCTACTATAAGGTATATTCCTTTACACAGATCAGCTTGACCTCGTTCATGCTGAAAACACTAGAAAAAATAGTGGAAATTTACATGAAAGAGGAAATCCTGGCAGAGGATCTCTATGAGTTTACCTCCCGTATTAATAATGCAATGCAGGAAGGTGAAGCAGCAATTGCAGCATTTTTAGACATAGAGGGGGCATTTCGTAAAACCCCAATTGAATCCATATACGGTTCTGCTGAAACCCACGGAGTTAGTGACACGGTAAACATGTGGATGCACTCCATTTTGATAAGCAGAAGGGTATATTCTTCTCTACATTGTAATGACCTGGTGATCCTGATAACAGGGAAATATGAGGGTACCTTACTCAGTGGAACTCATGCAATCAGCGTTTAACGTAGTAGAAACTTCCTAAACTTATAAAAATTAAATTGTACGGTAGGGAAGTAGAATTTTTAAAATCAGCGAACTATTTAGGAATAATATTTGATCCTACACTAACTTGGAAACTTCATGTTGACGTAATGATAAAAAAGATAGGATGGCTTTCTGTGCCTGTATATCGCAGTAGGGAAAACATGGGGTTTGAAACCCAGGATTACTTTCTGGTTATATAAAATGATAATCAGACCCATAATAGCTAATGCATCAACCACCTGGTTACCAAGGACTGAACTAATCAGCACTGTAATAAACAAACTGAAAAGCCCCTAAAGAGGTTTTTGCTTGGCGGTCACTAGTGTTGTGAAAACAACATCAACACTTAAGGTCATTCTGGACATCCTGCCTTTGTACTTTTTCGTAAGGTAGATAGATCCTTGGGAACAGGGGCTGGAATCTATGGGAAGAAACCCAGGGGTGAAATAACAACGTTAGCGGGCATTTGAGGCTCTTGCATCTGAAGTGTTTACTTCCAGAATAGTTTGGAGTTGCCTTCAAGATTTTCTTGGGGTTGCCGAACAAAACCTGGGTGAGCCTGATCTGGTTTCCTGGCCATGAAGATATTGAAGTTAATGAGAAAGCAAATGCACTACCTAAGGCGGAGCTTTACAGCTGCTGATTGGCTGTGATCACATACTTTGTGAATATGATGCACTGGCGTGCCTCAGAAACAAATACTTGGGTTATATTTTAGGGTATAGTAAAATAGGTTTTACCGCAGTGCTGTGCGCAGTTAATCTTCATGGATTAAGAAAGTAGGCCATCATATGGGTTGTGCACCCTTGAAAAGGTGAAAAATTTCTAGAAACATCGAATGAACTTGGAGACACATAGGAATTGAAGTATATAAACTGAGTTACTGAGTAACTGAGTTACTTACTACACAGAAAAAAGAAAATGTAATCTTGACAGCGATTTCAGAGTAATCTTTACTGCAGCGAAAATTTCCTTCATGGGTTAAGATTTACCCACCACATTAGAAATGGTACCATGTCAACTCTATTGAATCTTGTTTTGTTTCGATGCGAAAAAATTCAACTTTATGTACTTGAAAATTATCCGCAACAAAAATTCGCTTGTGTTTTTTCTGTGTACTAAAAATTGACAATATTTCTTTATCGTTCCTGTTTTGTATATGAAAAATGTGCCTTTACTTTCTTTTATGAATATTGTAAAATGTTGTCGTCATGATTACATTTGATAAGCATCGCATATTCAATCATATAGGTGAAAAATTGCGTTATCATAGTCATGTGAAAAATATCTACAATAACAATTTTGAGTTTGTTCTACTCAAGCTCTTTTATTATGAAGAATGTAAAATGTAAACAACAAACAAACTAATAAAATTTATTTACTACTTTTTCTCTCTCAAAGAGGAAGCTTTGTGGTGGTGACTACTGCCGATTTCTAAAAATAGGTATATTTAAATGACTCTATAATTTTTCATATACCATATTAGATTTTCAACAAGTAAGGGTTACGTTAGTGTTTCACACCAGAAATTGGTTTCCTGTTGTGTTAAGTTAAAAATGCAAATTTTCTAAAAATTACTTAAAAAAATGTAATTTACAATTTAAAAATATTTCGAATTTCGTGTGTTTTTCGTTAGAAAATGAATGTTCAAATTGACAATAAAAATATTGTGCTTGATTTTTTTTCTGTTATTTTAGATGTTTCAATGAAAAAATTTCGTAAGCCTAAAAAATAATTATCGTGCGGCGTGTAATGCACGTGTTTCTTTTCTGGTTTCTTATATAAGGACATAAATTAATTTAGAAAATAATCTAATGGTCTTTGTTTGTATTTTTTACATAATTTTGATTTAGAACAAATTACTTTATAACTTATGTATGTATTTTCATGAGAAAAGTCTTTTCAGAAACCAATCCTTTACAAAGGTAATAAGGAAATTGCGAAAGACGAATTATACTTATTAGACACTGCATACAAAGTGTTGGATAAGATGTTGGAAGGCAAGAAATGGTTGGTTGGTGATTCTTACACATTGGCCGATATTAGTAATGTGTGTTCACTTATCACTCTTGACGTAAGTTTATAATATGAATTTTGAAACATTCATTTTATTAATGAAAAATGGATGATGAATATTTCACGATAAATAATGAAATAAATTGTGAATAAGAACTTTTTTTTACAGATCCTTAAACCAGTGGATAAATATAAAAATGTTACATCATGGGTCAAAAGATGCGAGGAATATTTACCTGGTTATGCCCAGTGGAATAAACCGGGACTCGAAAAAATTCATAAAAAGATGACCAGCCTAATATCAAATTTATGAGGTGTTAAGAAAAGTGCACATATTGCATCAACATATCAAATATTATGTTAAATTTTAAAAGTATTATTAAGCTTTATTGTTCCATCTTTTCTTTACTTCATTGCACTATAAGATACTGTAAGTGAAAATACATAATTTTGCCAAATTTTTGAAACCCCAAATGTGGAAAAATACCGGAAAAAATTAATTACTGGAACAGAAAATTCTTAAAAAATGAAAATTTCAATTTTCAAGATAAAAACTGCAAATATTTTCCGCGGAATTTTATAACGCAAATTTTCAAACTCTCGAAATTGTCCAATTCCTGAAAATAGTGAATTTCCGAAATTTAAAATTCCCGAAGATAATAAATTGCCGAATTTTGGAAATCCCGAAAATAGTAAATTGCTGAAATTTCAAATTCTCAAAAATAGTAAATTACCAAAATTTGAAATGCTAGAAATTAGTGGATTGCTGAATTTTCAAATTCCCCTTTTTATTTTATGTAGGGTTATTTCTCACAAGTATACTATTAAATAGGGTGTTCGATGTTGAAGGAAAAACTCAACTCAGGATCACATAATTTTTACCTAATTTTTAAAGACCCGATTGTGGAAAAATACCGTAAAAATAACAACCGAAACCGAAGTTTTCCGAAAAATGAAAATTTTCGAATTACCGAAAGTAGTCCATTTCCGTAATATCATATTCCCGAAATTCATGAATTTTCGGATTTTCATATACTCGAGAATAGTCAATCCTCGAATTTTAAAATTTCCGAAAAAAAAAAGATTTGAAAGTATGCTTGAGAATAAATACTCCATTAGGAAATAAAAGATGATTCAAACAGAAAAAACTTAAATTCAGTGTTTTTGGCGAAAATTTGGAAACTTGTACGGGGTACTTCTTGTACCGTACAAAAAAAGCTGGACTCGCGCGGGTCGAGCTTTTACACAATTCTAGAAACTTTTGGATGTACTATTTTGGGGAATTTATTATTTTCAGGAGTTTGAAAATTCGGCAATGTACAATGTGAGGGAATTTGAAATTTTTGCAATTTACTACTTTCGGGAATTTTATAATTTCCGAATCCCCCGACCCCCCCCACCTCTCCCAGAAAAAGAGATTTAAGAGTAATCTTGAGAATGGATAT
>CAKNXH010069398.1:0-11129 GCA_932178445.1 Andricus quercusramuli
GAAAATTTGGGTCCATTTGGTAAAGATTGTACTTTGGACAGGATAGTCATTTGATCATGTAACTTGTTATTACACAAGTATGAAATATAATCTTGACTATTTTAAAAACAAAAACTGAAATGTATATTGTAGATGAAAATAGTTTAATTTTATATGTTACATAAATATCTTATATTATTGAAGTATAATTAGATTTTTCTTGAATAAAGTGATTTGACATTGTGAATAATATCGCAATGCATTCTTTCTGCAATTATGTATACTGCTAAGTCATTATCCTAGATATTTTATCGATTTTATCTTCTAATGATTACTGAGAAAATAACTATTATACCATCCAAGGTACATTTACCAGTAGGTTATGTAGAAAACTGTAGTAATGGCAATTCATATAAAATTATTTAGAAAATAATTCAATTTATCTCTTTTATTTTATTTTTTTTTTAATTTGTCCCAGATGAGCCGGAAAGGAGATAGTTTGGAAATCTTATTTTGATTTGTGCATTTTTTCATGCTCTGATTTTGGTGCATGAAGCTATTCATAAGAAAGCAGATTTCATTTCAATCTTAAATGAATTTTTTAATACTTATATACTTGTATTTAATTGAAAAATTATAGTTTAACTATTTTTACCCATAATTGAATTAACTAAAGGTTGTGAAATATTTGAAAAATTGCAGTATTTAAATTAAGAACTTTACAGGGTTCGAGTAAATATTTAGAGTACAATTTAATTATTATTTATATTTATAAAAAATGTTCCATTTTGCATGTCAATGAATTGTTGCTTAATTGCGAAAAATATACAAATATTTATATTCGTTTGATATATACATATACATTTTTTTTCATTATTATGTTCTGGAATGCTAAACCGTCCAATCTCCATCGAAATTTTCATTAAATTATAAAATGCTTATAAAAAGCGCCATCTATTCTTTAAAATAGTGAGAACAAAATTGACTCACCAAAATACAAAAAATAATAAACTCAATCTGTTGCAAATTATTCTCCTGAAAAAGTTTTTTTGTCTCCTCTAAGATTCGGCCTTAAAGTCTCTTAATTTGAATCGGATTTCACTAACACTCAGTTAGATAATAACTAATTGAATTAGAGAATATTTTTTTTTTTGTTAGACAGAAGTATAGGCATATAGTATTTATGCATTATTTCTCCCATTTATATTGCGAATTAAAAAAACATACCTTATGCGTGTTAAATAAAATGTAAATGGTTTTAATAAGTAATACAAAAAGCAAGAGAAAGAAATTTATTTTATTTATACTTTTTCCCAATAAAAGAAATAAACAGCCCCGGACCGTCGTATACTCTTAAAAAAATCTTTGATTCAAAGGAAGTTTCTTTGAATGAAAGAAAAATATTCATTGGCTCTCAGTCACAGAAATTTCTTTGATTTAAAGAAATTTCTATGGTTCAAATCAATGGTATCTTGTTCCAATTAAACTTTTCTTCAATGCAAAATGATTTTTTCATTTTGAAGTTATTTTTGGTTAAATTAACAACAGGATGCTTAAGAAATGGTTTGTTAAATTAAATACAAATATTTTTCTCAGTTTAATTTCACAGTATATTTTTTACCATTATTTTAATATCTTGTTTTATTTATTTACAGAAGGTCTCTTTATGTTCTTTACAGAAACGCATGATACAATTTTATTCTGAAAATAACACGAAAACGATCAAAATTTTGCGTAATTCATAAATTAAAAAAAAATCAATGTATTAATAGTGGATTTCAATTTTTTTATAAATTATATTCTCAAAATATAAAATCTGCTTGATTATTGAATATATAGAAATTAAGACATTTTTGGTGAAATCGAAAAGTGCCATTAAGATAATTTGTACATCTTCTTGACAGCTACTAACAATCATAATTATATCTCATGGATCTTTCAAAAAGAATTTATAATTTTTAAAATTATTCAACTTTTACAATTTTTAACTGAGGGACAACATTTCTTAGGAATAATTGCTAAATATGAATTAAAAATGCCGAATAGAATTTCTGAATCTGTTAGAAGAATAGTTTTTTCTATTTTTTGAAAATTTTGAAAATCATACAAAAACTTTTGAAATTTTGATCGAATTAAAAAATGTTAACCAAACAATTTGCAAGTACTTTAAAAAACTGCTAGAATCATTGATTGAAACTTATGTATTTCTTTGCAAAATTGCCTAATTTCAAAAATCATCTAACTTTTTGAATTTGGTCCAATAGAAAAATTGTATTGAGATAATTTCGAAATATATTTGATATCTAGTAAAAGTGTCGATTGGAATTTTTGAATCTGCACAAAAATCTTTTTTTCTATGTTTTGAAATCCATGAGAGTATAGAATAAATATATAAAACTAAGAGATATAGGAATTTATTTGTGATGGCTATGAAATTTGTATGACATGATATAGCATGATAATAAAAAAAAATTAAAGATCTTTTAAAAATATATGCTGAACAGATAAAAAGATCTAAAAATATAAGAAAAATGACTATTGTCACGATTTATTTAATTTTTCTTTAACGTTTCAATACATTCTCTTATTATATAATGTGAAAAATTAATATGGAGTGTTACCGGACATTTTATAAAGAATATCATGCAAAAATAGTGATAATTATTAACAGTTTTTCGAAATCAACGTTGATAAATCGATTTTTAGCTATACTAAAATCTCCGTAAGTATAAAATTAAAAATTTCAACCTACATTATGAATATCTGGAATAATTATTTTTGAGTTTTAACGTGAAATAGCAGTGCAGCGTATCCAGACAAAAAACTTGTATAACAGACTTTGAAGTGATTTTGAAAATTCTCAACTCTGCAATATTAAACTCTACATTTAATTTTCATCTTTTTAAATTCAATATAAGTGACAAATGTGAATTTTAGTGTATTTAAAAAATGTTGTTAACATTCTTCAGCAATTTAAAATTTGCTGGTTGGGACAGGACATTTTGAGTACTTTTCTATTTATAATGTCTAAACGAAGTAGTCCGAAGTTTTGAAACTTTATTAAATTTAGTTTGATATAAGTACTTCACTGAGATACTCTTAGAAACAATTTATTATTCAAAAGAAAAGTGGAAAATGACTGGGACTTGAAGTCCCAAAATCTTATCATTTTCGGACTCTACACGAAAAAAGAATTAGTATTGAAGCAAGAAACTGTGAGTACGAATACGGACAATACAATATTTTCATGATCAATACAAATTTTTCTTGTCACAAGGAAATGTACCCAAACAAAGAAAATAAAGTTTCTTCAATATGGTACATTTTCTTGAGACAAGAAATATTTTCTTAGATCAAGAAAATATTGTTCGTCCGTATTCATAACGATAGTTTCTTGATTTAACATCAATTATTTTCACGGGTGTGACTTTCGAATCATAATATCTGTTAAAAGCTACAGATATAAAATTTGGAAGTTTTCCACTAAACTCATTAACGTGAATGTGAAAATAGGTGTCCAAATAATTTAAAGTATTACTGAATTACTTAAAATTTTCTCTAAAAACTCAGCACAATGGTTGATACTTTTTAGTACATTTTCACCAAATTTACATCTAATTACAGATTTTTCCTACTGATAAAATGAATGTTGATTTTTTATTTTTTTAGTAAAAGAAAATGTTACGTCCAATAGTCTATTATACAATCACTAGTCCTCCCAGTCGCAGTACATTGTTAACAGCAGCTGCAATTGGGTTAGATTTGGATATTCGTAATATCGATTTCATGAAGGGAGAACATCTCGCGCCAGAATTTTTAAAGGTAAGAAATATTCAATCTTTTTTTTACAGATTTTTAAATACCATTACTAAATATCAAGATTTTAGTAAAATGATACAGTGAAAGGCATGAAATATGAATACATTTCTTGGACGTGTGGCAGTTCTCAATTCAGTTTAAACAATAAACATGGAAGTAGCAAAATTAATTCTATTGACAAATCCTCAAGACAATATTTATAGACTTAATGAGAAAAACAATTAATTATAATCTTTTAATTGGACTGAATAATTTTATAATGAAATCCTAGTATTTTGAAATAGTCCCAAAAGAATTTAATTTACACTTTTGTGGAAAATAACATTACCCAAAATGGAAACATTTGAATTTTATTGCACAACTTCCTTTGAATTTTACAGATGAATCCTCAACATACTGTGCCAACCTTAAATGATAATGGATTTACTATTTGGGACAGGTAAAAACTCCTTGATATTTCTCGCTAAGTAAAATTTAAGCCCCAGTAATTATATTTTAGAAATTTATAATAATAATATAATAATGTATATTTGTTGTAGTCACGTTATCAATACTTATTTGGTGGGCAAGTACGCGAAGGATGATAGCCTTTATCCGAAGGACCTCAAGTTGAGAGCCAAAGTTGATCAGTGCCTGTACTTTGAAAATGGTTCTCTTTTCTATGGCTTGTCAAGCATCTTTATTGTAAGTTTAACAGCTTAATATTGATCAATATTTTCAGCAGAAGGGAGTTTTATCCGTAGGTCGCTCTAAACAATAAACGGTCGACAAATTATAAAACTCATTTGCTTATACTTAAAAAAATTATTTATTGTTCAATTACCATAATGATGGCTTCTATATTTTAATTTAGCACGGAACCAAATCCTCGAATGTTTGATAGATCGGTAAATGCCGGTAACAGGAATCTTGGACATTTTTCTATTGTACCTTTTTACTATTAAACGGTTCTATAATGATTATATTTTGAATAAAATTTAAAATATCGTGATATCCTATCTAAGCAAAGTATTGTAACGATATTTCATGAAAACTTCGCAATCATTGTTCTTGAAAACCTGATTGGCTTAGCAATTCTTGAAGTTGTTTTATATTAATTCAAAATTTTGATAATTAAATCTAGAAGTAACCCCTTTTAATAAGAAGAATCAAAGAACACTTTTTGCCAATCGAGAAACATATGTACTTATTAGGATTTTGTAGCCCTGGACAGAAACTTTTATAGCTTTGGTCCGGTGTACGTCCGTCGTACTTGTTTCACGAGACTCGAGACGAGATTCGAAAGTCAAGATTCGAGAGTCGAGACGAGATTCGAGAGTCGACGGATGAATGATACCAGGAAATGGTATCTTAAAGCGGCATCTCTGGGATATTGGGCGACCTCTCAGAGTAATATTGCCTTATGTCCACAAGCGGGGCTCTGTAGGGATTAGCAAAATACTTTCCAGCTACTTGTGGGAACAAAATGAGTTCTTTTCCAAATCAAAAACGCGGTAAAACCATGATAAGCTTAATTATCGGGTGATGATAAGGAGATGTTGAGACGCCAATTGTTAAATCAATTAGACACAACAACCAGCCATATGCGAGGGGCTACTTTTGGAAAGTCTAGAAACCTTAAAACTACGAATGCGGCCGTCTCGATCGAATTCGTATACAGAGTTCCAAGATTTCCTTAAGATTGTCGGGAGTGCCAACATTTCCAAAACTTCTCACGATCGGGACTCTCCAGGAGAAATAAGACTCGGCTAAACTCGGCAGCGTTCGGATGGAGTCTGTTTTTAGTTCGCGGTGTGAATCCTCGACACCTGGCGAAATATTTCCAAGATTTCTAAAAGTCCCTCGAAAAGTTCTCAGTGACTATCCCCTCGGCCATATGGGGACTTCAAAGAGGCCCCATTTTGATAGCACCACACTGATGAAGTCAGGGAGAAAAAGAAGGTGTGGCTGAGAAATTCAACAGACTCTTATAGCCAGGCCCTTCAAAATCATCTGAAAATTGCAATAGTCGCCGAGGGGTTTCATACAACCAAACTCAATGTTGAGCAGATGAAGACAATTTAAGCGGAGCAAAGAATAAAATCGATGGGATACAACCTGGATAAGTCATCCCAAGATTTTAAGATTGTCACTTTCAGAATGAGAGTCTTATCCTCATCTGTTTGGAAGAACTGTCCTGTACTGTATTGGTGAGTTACAAACTGGGGCGGGAGCTAAGATCAAAGTGATCGACAGCAAAGTCCTCCTAAGGCCAGTAAAGCTGTTGACTTGGATTCCTGGTGTACTCTTGGAACCAGCAGCAGCATGTAAGAGGATATCAGTCCAAAACCCGTCCTTGAAAACAGGAGAATGGAAGGTTATCGATGTCAAGGCGAGTAGTAAAGCTACGCAACTTGTAATAACTGCAGAGCCAGGAGTAGTCAAGAGTCTAAAGAAGATCGACTGCAGGCCTCACTATAGATTGTAGAGGATTAACATGAAGATCCTCCCAAAAACCAAAGCAACACTCGAAGACAGAGCTCTGGATCTATTTTCGGAGGATGTGAAGGAGATAACTGGAAGCTAAAATGGACAGCAGATGTCCTCCATCCAGATTGGATTTTATCCAGATCAACCTTCACCACGATAAAGGAGTGTCTGCTATAATTTGAGCTTATGCTAAATCAGTATTAGCGAAATGTATGCATGTATCGTCAGATACGTTCCTATAAGATCATAGCCATACCTATAGGGAAAATTTCGAACAGACAGAATACTAGACAGAATCAATGAGACAAGCAGAAATTTGCTATCGACAGTTAGGGATTCACCCTGGTGGAATCTTGATAGCCTTGAGGACCTGAAAAAGGATACTAGACGCCTTTTTAACAGGGCTAGAAAGAATGAGAACTGGGGCTTGTACGGAAAAACCTTGATAAGATGAATGATGGTGAAATATAAAATCCGGTAAGGGACTCATGGAAAGGGTATTGTCAGGGAATCGAGAATATACCTCACACTGCTAGACTTCAGAGAACATTAAGGGGTACGGGTAACTCATCATGTCCACTAACGGTATTAATTTTTTCGTCGGGCGAAATGGCTGCGACAATTAATGATATCCTAGAGCACCTGCGATGAGGGTACACTTTCCAGGCTCGCAGATGGGTTACATGACTGAGGGGGTGACCCACGAGTCATAACCCTCAGAAGGACCAACTTTTAGAGCCAGAATGGAAGATTGGAAAGTAGCCAGTCGTATTGCCATTCATTTAATACTTAGATGATTGTTTAAACAATTCAAACCATTTAAATCTGCAGGATATGATGAAATATTCCCCGCGTTCATTCAAAAAGAATTTCAGTCCATGGTGGGTCCATTGTGCAGCATTTTTTGGGCATGCTGATCAATGGGATGCACCCCGATAGCATGGAGGAGGGTCAAAGCAATCTTCATTCCAAAGCCGGGTAAGAGCACCTACTATAAGGTATATTCCTTTACACAGATCAGCTTGACCTCGTTCATGCTGAAAACACTAGAAAAAATAGTGGAAATTTACATGAAAGAGGAAATCCTGGCAGAGGATCTCTATGAGTTTACCTCCCGTATTAATAATGCAATGCAGGAAGGTGAAGCAGCAATTGCAGCATTTTTAGACATAGAGGGGGCATTTCGTAAAACCCCAATTGAATCCATATACGGTTCTGCTGAAACCCACGGAGTTAGTGACACGGTAAACATGTGGATGCACTCCATTTTGATAAGCAGAAGGGTATATTCTTCTCTACATTGTAATGACCTGGTGATCCTGATAACAGGGAAATATGAGGGTACCTTACTCAGTGGAACTCATGCAATCAGCGTTTAACGTAGTAGAAACTTCCTAAACTTATAAAAATTAAATTGTACGGTAGGGAAGTAGAATTTTTAAAATCAGCGAACTATTTAGGAATAATATTTGATCCTACACTAACTTGGAAACTTCATGTTGACGTAATGATAAAAAAGATAGGATGGCTTTCTGTGCCTGTATATCGCAGTAGGGAAAACATGGGGTTTGAAACCCAGGATTACTTTCTGGTTATATAAAATGATAATCAGACCCATAATAGCTAATGCATCAACCACCTGGTTACCAAGGACTGAACTAATCAGCACTGTAATAAACAAACTGAAAAGCCCCTAAAGAGGTTTTTGCTTGGCGGTCACTAGTGTTGTGAAAACAACATCAACACTTAAGGTCATTCTGGACATCCTGCCTTTGTACTTTTTCGTAAGGTAGATAGATCCTTGGGAACAGGGGCTGGAATCTATGGGAAGAAACCCAGGGGTGAAATAACAACGTTAGCGGGCATTTGAGGCTCTTGCATCTGAAGTGTTTACTTCCAGAATAGTTTGGAGTTGCCTTCAAGATTTTCTTGGGGTTGCCGAACAAAACCTGGGTGAGCCTGATCTGGTTTCCTGGCCATGAAGATATTGAAGTTAATGAGAAAGCAGATGCACTACCTAAGGCGGAGCTTTACAGCTGCTGATTGGCTGTGATCACATACTTTGTGAATATGATGCACTGGCGTGCCTCAGAAACAAATACTTGGGTTATATTTTAGGGTATAGTAAAATAGGTTTTACCGCAGTGCTGTGCGCAGTTAATCTTCATGGATTAAGAAAGTAGGCCATCATATGGGTTGTGCACCCTTGAAAAGGTGAAAAATTTCTAGAAACATCGAATGAACTTGGAGACACATAGGAATTGAAGTATATAAACTGAGTTACTGAGTAACTGAGTTACTTACTACACAGAAAAAAGAAAATGTAATCTTGACAGCGATTTCAGAGTAATCTTTACTGCAGCGAAAATTTCCTTCATGGGTTAAGATTTACCCACCACATTAGAAATGGTACCATGTCAACTCTATTGAATCTTGTTTTGTTTCGATGCGAAAAAATTCAACTTTATGTACTTGAAAATTATCCGCAACAAAAATTCGCTTGTGTTTTTTCTGTGTACTAAAAATTGACAATATTTCTTTATCGTTCCTGTTTTGTATATGAAAAATGTGCCTTTACTTTCTTTTATGAATATTGTAAAATGTTGTCGTCATGATTACATTTGATAAGCATCGCATATTCAATCATATAGGTGAAAAATTGCGTTATCATAGTCATGTGAAAAATATCTACAATAACAATTTTGAGTTTGTTCTACTCAAGCTCTTTTATTATGAAGAATGTAAAATGTAAACAACAAACAAACTAATAAAATTTATTTACTACTTTTTCTCTCTCAAAGAGGAAGCTTTGTGGTGGTGACTACTGCCGATTTCTAAAAATAGGTATATTTAAATGACTCTATAATTTTTCATATACCATATTAGATTTTCAACAAGTAAGGGTTACGTTAGTGTTTCACACCAGAAATTGGTTTCCTGTTGTGTTAAGTTAAAAATGCAAATTTTCTAAAAATTACTTAAAAAAATGTAATTTACAATTTAAAAATATTTCGAATTTCGTGTGTTTTTCGTTAGAAAATGAATGTTCAAATTGACAATAAAAATATTGTGCTTGATTTTTTTTCTGTTATTTTAGATGTTTCAATGAAAAAATTTCGTAAGCCTAAAAAATAATTATCGTGCGGCGTGTAATGCACGTGTTTCTTTTCTGGTTTCTTATATAAGGACATAAATTAATTTAGAAAATAATCTAATGGTCTTTGTTTGTATTTTTTACATAATTTTGATTTAGAACAAATTACTTTATAACTTATGTATGTATTTTCATGAGAAAAGTCTTTTCAGAAACCAATCCTTTACAAAGGTAATAAGGAAATTGCGAAAGACGAATTATACTTATTAGACACTGCATACAAAGTGTTGGATAAGATGTTGGAAGGCAAGAAATGGTTGGTTGGTGATTCTTACACATTGGCCGATATTAGTAATGTGTGTTCACTTATCACTCTTGACGTAAGTTTATAATATGAATTTTGAAACATTCATTTTATTAATGAAAAATGGATGATGAATATTTCACGATAAATAATGAAATAAATTGTGAATAAGAACTTTTTTTTACAGATCCTTAAACCAGTGGATAAATATAAAAATGTTACATCATGGGTCAAAAGATGCGAGGAATATTTACCTGGTTATGCCCAGTGGAATAAACCGGGACTCGAAAAAATTCATAAAAAGATGACCAGCCTAATATCAAATTTATGAGGTGTTAAGAAAAGTGCACATATTGCATCAACATATCAAATATTATGTTAAATTTTAAAAGTATTATTAAGCTTTATTGTTCCATCTTTTCTTTACTTCATTGCACTATAAGATACTGTAAGTGAAAATACATAATTTTGCCAAATTTTTGAAACCCCAAATGTGGAAAAATACCGGAAAAAATTAATTACTGGAACAGAAAATTCTTAAAAAATGAAAATTTCAATTTTCAAGATAAAAACTGCAAATATTTTCCGCGGAATTTTATAACGCAAATTTTCAAACTCTCGAAATTGTCCAATTCCTGAAAATAGTGAATTTCCGAAATTTAAAATTCCCGAAGATAATAAATTGCCGAATTTTGGAAATCCCGAAAATAGTAAATTGCTGAAATTTCAAATTCTCAAAAATAGTAAATTACCAAAATTTGAAATGCTAGAAATTAGTGGATTGCTGAATTTTCAAATTCCCCTTTTTATTTTATGTAGGGTTATTTCTCACAAGTATACTATTAAATAGGGTGTTCGATGTTGAAGGAAAAACTCAACTCAGGATCACATAATTTTTACCTAATTTTTAAAGACCCGATTGTGGAAAAATACCGTAAAAATAACAACCGAAACCGAAGTTTTCCGAAAAATGAAAATTTTCGAATTACCGAAAGTAGTCCATTTCCGTAATATCATATTCCCGAAATTCATGAATTTTCGGATTTTCATATACTCGAGAATAGTCAATCCTCGAATTTTAAAATTTCCGAAAAAAAAAAAGATTTGAAAGTATGCTTGAGAATAAATACTCCATTAGGAAATAAAAGATGATTCAAACAGAAAAAACTTAAATTCAGTGTTTTTGGCGAAAATTTGGAAACTTGTACGGGGTACTTCTTGTACCGTACAAAAAAAGCTGGACTCGCGCGGGTCGAGCTTTTACACAATTCTAGAAACTTTTGGATGTACTATTTTGGGGAATTTATTATTTTCAGGAGTTTGAAAATTCGGCAATGTACAATGTGAGGGAATTTGAAATTTTTGCAATTTACTACTTTCGGGAATTTTATAATTTCCGAATCCCCCGACCCCCCCCACCTCTCCCAGAAAAAGAGATTTAAGAGTAATCTTGAGAATGGATAT
>CAKNXH010069408.1:6453-30674 GCA_932178445.1 Andricus quercusramuli
CCCCTCAATGATTGGTCACTTCACTTAAATATTTTTATATGAAAGAATACTAACAAATAAAATTACTAATAAATAGTGCAGGATGAAGCGCAAACAGTTCCGCAGCGTATTTGACAAGCTAAGTTAGTGTAGTGCAGTGCGTTTAAATGCGAGAGTGTCCACGTGTTAAAAACGATTTTTTTCAAAATATTTACAATAGATTTAATTCAAAAATTTTGGATTTTAATTGAATTTAGTCAAAGGGGAAATAACTCCTGAAAAAGCGGTCCAGCGGAGGTGGATTACTTCGGATTACATAGGATTACTCTGGATTACATAAAATTATGTTGGATTACTCCGCATAAGCTAGACTTACGCGAATTTTTAACTAAAATGTTTTGTTTTTTTTTGAAGTATTAAATTTTCAACAAAATAGTAAATTTATTAAACAAGAAAAATGATTTTCTATCGAAAAAGCTGAGTGTTTAAAAATCTACATCAATTTCTGACTAAAAAAGATACAATTTCAGTCAAATGACAAACCTAAAAAACAATGATTTTCCAATAAAATAGTTGAATTTTCAAAGGAAGTGATGAATTTTCTACAAAGTAGATTAATTTTCATCCAAAAGAGATGAATTCTCAACAAAAAATTTTTTTTTTTCGAAAAAAATATGTTAATTGTCAACCAAAATTCTTTAATTTTCTAACAAATTAGTTGAACTTTTAACCCAAAAAGTTTTCTACAAAGTAGATTAATTTTTGACCTAATAATTGAATATTTAACCGAAAATATAAATTTTCAACCGAGAAGATTATTTTTCTACCAGGAAAGACGAATTTAAAAATAATACATGAATTTTCAACAAAGAAGTTGAATTTTTAAATAAAAAATATAAATTTTATACCAAAATTTTCAGCAAAATACTCCTATTTTTCATCAAGCAGATGAATTTTCAAACAAAAAGATTAATTTTCTACCAAAAACGACAAATAAAATAAAATAATAAAACTGAATTTTCAACAAAATAGTTCAATTTTCAATCAAATTATTTACAACTGAAATCAAGAATCTTCAACCAGAAAAATGAATTTTTAATAAAGTGGTTCAACTCTCAGCCAAGTAGTTAAATTTTCAACTAAAAAAGATAAATTTTCATCCAAATAACAGTTGAATTTTTAACTAAAAAAGATAAATTTTCAACCAAAAATGAAATGCTTACAATTTTAATTGAAAAATAAATCTGACAAAGAATAGAATATTCAACAAAATAGTCAAATTTGCAATCAAGGAATGGATTTTCAACTAAAGTGAAGAATCTTCAACTGGAATACTTGAATTTTCAATTGAAAAAGAAATAATTTTCAATAAAAAAACGAAACAATTTTTAACGATATGGTTGAATTTTTGAGCAAATAAATAAATTATTCGATCAAATTAGTTGAATTATCAATCCAAAAAGACGAATTTTCAACAGAGCAATTACATTTTCAAACAAAAAATGAGGCTTCAACCAAATTCTTCAATTTCCTACAAAATAGATTAATTTTTCAACATAAATTTGAATTTTCAACCAAAATCGTGAATTTTCAACGAGAAAGATTAAATTTCCACTGAAAAAGGCGAATTTTTATTAAAATACATTCAAAATAACAAAAATAATTATTTGAACAATTGCTTATTATTTTTAATAATCTTTCTTTTAATAATGTTAGAAAGTTGCGGTTTTTTTCTTGAATTTTCAAATTTTTGTCTACTTTTCATTTTGAGTGATATAATGATTAATGAAATTTCACAAAATAATTCTTTGAACACATTATTATTGTTTTTATCTATCTTCTCCTATATTCATGTGAAATGTTTGTGGTTTTTTCTGAAATTTTTAACTTTGTATCCACTTTTTATTTAGCGAGATAATAATTAATGACAGTTAACAAAAAAAATAGTTAAAAATTTTGTCTGAAATTTTCAGATTTTCTTTGACTCTTTAGTTAGAAATAGGTAATAAATATTGATATGAATTTAATCAAAACAAAGAGAAAAATCTCAGAAAAAAATGCAACTTAATAGCAATTATGTAGGAGAACATTGTTATAAACAATAATAATTTGTTGGGACAATTATTCAACCAAAAATGGAAGAGTTTAATTTTCGGTTTAAAAAATATATTTTCAGCCAAACATGGAATGAATTTTCATTTTCAAAATTATTTGTAACCAAAGAGATCAATTTTCAACTGAAAAATTGAATTTTCAACAAAGTAGTTGAATTTTTGATAAAAAATATCACTTTTTAACAATATTGCTGCATTTTCAACAAAATAATTTAATTTTCAATCAAATAATAGCATTTTCAACCAAACGAGATGAATTCCGAAATAACCAAAAATAAACAACCAAAATATAATAGTAGCCTTTTCAATAAAAAAATGAACTTTGACCTACTAACAACCTTAGTTTTAAGCCCCCCAAACTAGTAACGTAGTTTATGGAAAGTATCGCCAGGCCACGCAAAAAATTGATATACAAAAGTTGTTCACTCAGAAAAGAGCTACAGATTTTTCATTAATCATTTTTTTATCTGATGCGTAATTTTTATTTCAATCGTGAAAAATAACATTAACAATAAAAAAAATGTTGTAAAATGACGTAAGGTACGAAAAAAGATGAATTGACAAAAGTTGTTCATCAAAAAAGATCTACAAATTTGTTATAAACTTTTGTTATAAAAATACATTCAAAATAAAAGAATTAACTTTTTGGAAAAACGGTACACTCTACAATAACATTTCATCTAAGAAAATGTTTCGCTTAAATTACATTTACAAATTTTCTTAGAACTACTTTACGCTAGGATGCATATTTTTGGTTCAAATCGTACAAAACAACATTGAACATAAACAAATTAAATTTATGGAAAAACGACACAAATTGCAATAAAATACATAATAAAAAAATTGTTTTTTTTTTCATAGGATGCGCTCTTTGTTTCAATTATGAAAACAAGACAAGGATAAAACGTCTGTTTTTAATATCACTGCACATTATGAATTGTAATAATATACATTTATTGTAATGATATAAAATTTTCACGGTAGCTGAGGATGAAATTAAATGCAAAATCAGGAACAAATGTTAAAGTAATCATGAAAAATACAATTTGCAGGGGAAACCTCCCTACAGTGGATAATGCATCTACAGTGGATAATCATAAATTAAAACTATATATGGTTAATTGTCAAATTTTAGGCAAATTTTAGCACCTACATTGGCAATCATATTATTATTAGGAATTGAATATTTCATAACGCAAATTGATCTTATCACATGTAAAAATTTTTAATCCAAAAGGGGCAGTTATTAAAATAAGAAATAATAATGAAGCCATGTGCACGCGCATATAATCAGTCGTACGCTGTTCTATTGTGCCGTACGATAATGATGCGAGAAAAATGTTAAAGTTCAACTTTTCTTAATGTTTATAAAAAAATAACAGATTTCAATTGTAAAAAGTCACCTACTTATGAAAGAAAACACTGCCAAGCAAGTAACGGAATGGTTTTTATAATTTTTTTTCACCCCGAAAATGGTTTTTAACGCACGCACGGGAATGACATTTTTGTTGTCAAGATGCAGTTTTCAGTTTTAATATCGGATTCACAAAAAAGAGAGTTGATATTTTAAGCTCAATTTTATGAAATCTTGTATTAAACGGTACACCTAATATTCCTGTATTTATTACTCAACTGTAACTACGATATTTTACTAGAAAAAAAGACGTACGGTAATGACGTCTGAAATGGCAAAAATTGAGGGACAGACTTCATGGCTTTTGCAATATTATTTATTTGACTTAAAAAATGTGCATACATTAAATTTATGTTCACGTGAAGTTTACAAATTTGATACGTTAAGCGTTTTTCGGGCTACTGTATAAAAAAAGGAGAAAATCAGTTTATCCTAGTGCAAAGTGAGGTTGGGACGCCGTACGGTAATGACAAACTGAACATTTTGTAGAGGATGATAATAAGTGTTCATTAAATTATTAGGTAATCAGCACGAGTTTCTGAGTTAATGTTATATCACTGGGACTTTAAGTTTACGTTAAATTTGACAATTACCCATATGTGAAATAATAAATTTGATCTAATTATTACTTCAGAAACTATAAGTGTTCATAAATTACAATTAAAATCAATTATTTTTATTTTATTTGTATTCCTAATTAATGATTATCCACTGTAGGTTGCAATATCCAATGTAGGAAGGTTTCCCCTACTTTATTTTGCAATATATAAATGAACAATCACAGGCCGACGTACAGAAATAAATGTCATATACATTTGATATAATAATGTTGAACATACAACGTAGACAATTTCACATTTTGGGCAAAATTGAGTGTGAAGCACGACGTACGTGGTGAGAATGTATACCTTAAAGATAAAGGAGCTTTAACAAAAGAGAATTCACCACGAAATTACAGTTGTCGATGATTTGCCATTTAATTTGAAAATTTCTATTTCTACAGTTGTAGAAATTTTGTACTTCCCTGTCAAAATTTTTTCTAACCAGGGCTACATCACTGCTAATAGTGAACCTTAATGTTAGACAGGAGTCTGAGGATTGAAGGTAATGCAAGTATAAAAAAGTAAAAAAAAATGAGGTGCTGCAGCCTTCACCTTCGATTGTATGGGGAATTAGGACGGAATTTTAGTAATGCTTATATAAATAGTTAACTTGAATCGCGTACTTTATGGCGGTTGTGGAGCTATGTGGCCAAGAGCACGCGCTCGTGCGTGTAATGCCACCCGGCTCGACTTCCATTAGCCTTTATTCCCACAAAATAGCAGATAAGTGAATTTACGGTGAAGCGTGAAATCCGGAAATGTCACATTATTTCTAGGCATTGAGAAACGATGGGGAAAACATTCTTCCTTGGATTGACCTACTTCCTTCTGGAACTATATCAAATATTCCACACCAATTTCAGAAACGGCGGAGCCTTTTTTTCTAGGTGGGGGCAGGGGCATAGATTTATAATAATAAATGGAACAATTTGTATATAGTATAATAATATTATACTATCTAAACAAAATTTCATGAATAATAAATAACGAGAAAACAAGCAATATTAAATAATAAATAATAACAAATAATAAATACAGGTATTCAATTCATGTTGCCAAAAATGTTACAAAGATTTCAATGATTTTCCAAAAATTTCGCAATGTTTTTAAAAGTTTCGTAGAGATTTCAAGTAGATTTCAAAGATTTCACAAAGATTCCAAATATTTCGCAAAGATTTAAAACATTTGGCACAGATTTCGGATAGATTCATAAGATTTCACAAAGACTGCAATAAGTTTAAAAAAATTTCCCAAATTCCTCAAATATTTCACAAATAATTTAAATATTTCGCGAAGATGTGAACGATTTCCCAAAGATTTAAAAAATTTCGCAAAAACTTCGCGAAGATGTTGGATTTCAGAAAGATTTTACAATGATTTTAATAACTTCCCAAAGATGTCAAAGATTTCACAAAGATTTCAAATATTTCGCAAAGATTTCAGATAGATTTCAAAGATTGCACGAAGATTTCAATTATTTCCCAAAGATTTCAATAATTTCACAAATATTACCAAATATTTCAAATTTTTTTTAAATATTTCGCAAAGATTTCCAAAGATATCAGGAAGATTTCACAAAGATTTCAATTATTTTCCAAAGTTTTCAATAATTTCACAAATATTATCAGATATTTCAAAAATATTTTTAATACCTTGGAAAGATTTCCAAAGATGTTAGAAAGATTTCACAAAGATTTCAATGATTTCTCGAAGGTTTCAAAGATTTCACAAAGATTTCAAATTTTTCCCAAAGATTTCGGATGGATTAAAAATATTTCGTGAAATTTTCACATGGATTTCAAAGAGTGCACAAAGAGGTAATTTCCCAAAGATTTCACGATGATTTCAATAATTTCACAAATATTACAAAATTTTTCAAAATGATTTCAAATATTTCGCAAATATTTCCAAAGATTTCCAAAATTTCGTAAAGATTTCAAGTAGATTTTAAAGATTGCACAAAGATTCCAATAATTTCCCAAAGATTCCCAAATTTTACAAATATCAACAAATATTTCAAAAATATTTCGCAGAGATTTCCAAAGATTAAACAAATTCCGTAAAGATTTCAAGTAGATTTCAGAAAATAAAACACATATTTCAATAATTTCCCAAAAATTTCACAAAAATTTCAACGATTTTCAAAAAATTTCAGAAATATTACTAAATATTTCGCAAAGATTTCCAAAGATTAAAAAATTTCGTAAAGATTTCAAGTAGATTTCAAAAATTGTACAAAGATTTCAATAATTTCCCTAAGATTTCACAAAGATTTCAAATATAATGATGTTTCAAAGCTTTCACAAATTTCTCAAATATTATCGAATATTTCAAAAATAATTTAAATATTCCGCGAAGATTTGAACAATTTCCCAAAGATTTGAAAATTTTCACAAATATTTAGTAAAGATTTCAATAATTTCACGAATATTATCAGATATTTAAATAAAATTTCAAATATTTAGCAAAAATTGATACAGGTTTCAGAAAGATTTTACAAAGACTTTAATGATTTCCTTTAATGAGTTCATGGTTGAAAATTCATCCTTTTTGGTAGAAAATTCAACTATTTGGTTAAAAATTCAATCATTTTATTAGAAATTGAACTGCTTTCTTGAAAATGCGTCTATTTGTATTGAAACTTCATCTTTTTTAGATTAAAAATTTATCCATTTGGGAAAAAAGTTCTTGACTGAAAATTCATATTTCTTGATAAAAAATAACTATTCGGTTGAAAATTCAACTATTTGGTTAAAAATTCAATTATTTTGTTGAAAATTCGTTCCATTACTTGAAAGCTTAGTCTTAAAGAGAAAAAGTTTAAGTTTAGGTGCCTATTTAGTTGTAAATACAACTGTTTGGTCGATAATTAATTTTGTTGTTGTTGAAATTCAACTATTGGGTAGAAAATTTGTCTTTGTAGGTCAAAATTCAACTATTTGGTAGAAAATTGATCTTCGTAGGTCCAAAATTCAAATATATGGTTAAAAATTTAACTATTTTATTAAAAATTCAACTGCTTTCTTGAAAATTCGTCTATTCAGGTTGAAAAGTTTTTGGTTGAAGATTAACCTTTTTTGTTAGAAAATTCAACTATTTGGTTAAAATTAAATGATTTTGTTAAAAATTCATCTCATTACTTGAAAGTTCAACTTTAAAGAAAAAAAGTCTAAGTTTGAGTTTCTATTCAGTTGTAAATGCAACTGTTTGGTTAATAACTAATTTTGTTGTTGTTGAAATTCTACTATTGGGTAGAAAATTGTTCTTTGTAGGCCGAAAATTCAACTATTTTATTAAAAATTCTACTGCTCTCTTGAAAATTCGTCTATTTGTATAGAAAGTTAATCTTTTTTGGATTAAAAATGTATCTATTTGGAAAAAAAGTTCTTGATTGAAAATTCATCTTTCTTGATAGAAAAATCAACTTTTTGGTTGAAAATTCAATTATTTGGTTGAATATTCAACTATGTGGTTAAAAATTTATTCTACTACGTGTTGGTTTCGTTGAAAATTCATCCCATTACTTGAAAGTTTAATTTTAGAGAAAAAAAGTTTAAGTTTCTATTTAGTTGTAAATGTCACTGTTTGGTTGATAATTGTTTTTTTGTTGTTGTTGTTGAAATTCAACTATTGTGTGGAAAATTTATCTTTGTAGGTCGAAAATTCAACTATGTGGTTAAAAATTTAACTATTCTATTAAAAATTCAATTACTTTCTTGAAAATTCGTCTATGTGGATTGAAAAGTTCTTGGTTGAAAATTCATTCTTTTTGGTAGAAAATTCAACTATTTGGTTGAAAATTCAACTGCTTTCTTAAAATTGCGTATATGTGTATTGAAAGTTCATCTTCTTTAGATTAAAAATTTATCCAATTGGGAAAAACGTTCTTGATTGAAAATTCATCTTTCTTGATAAAAAAAACAGCTATTTGGTTGAAAATTCAATCATTTTGTTAAAAATTCGTACTTGAAAGTTCAACTTAAAGGACAAAATTTTGTCCTTAATAATAATTGTTTGTTGTTGTTGTTGAAATTGAACTAATGGGTAGGAAATTTATCTTTATGGGTCGAAAATTCAACCATGTGGTTGAAAATTGAACTATTTGATCAAAAATTCAACTGCTTTCTTGAAAATTCGTCTGTTTGGATTGAAAAGTTCTTGGTTGAAAATTCATCCTTTTTGGTAGAAAATTTAACTATTTTATTAAAAATTCAATTATTTTATTAGAAATGCAACTGCTTCCTTGAAAATGCGTCTATTTGTATTGAAACTTCATCTTTTTTAGATTAATAATTTATCTATCTGGGGAAAAAGTTCTTGATTGAAAATTCATCTTTCTTGATAAAAAAAAAACAGCTATATGGTTGAAAATTCAATTATTTTGTTGAAAATTCGTCTCATTACTTGAAAGTTTAAATTAAAAGGCAAAATTTTTAAGTTTCTACTTAGTTGTAAATGCCACTCTTTGATTGATAATTGTTTTCGTTATTGTTGAAATTCAACTATTGGGTAGGAAATTCATCTTTTTAGGTCGAAAATTCAAGTATTTGATTCAAAATTCAATTATTTTGTTAAAACTTCATTGAATCATTTAAAAATTTGATTTTAAAAAGAAAAGTTTCAGTTTAACTTTAATTTTCTATTCAGTTGTAAATGATACTGTTTGCTTGATAATTATTTTTGTTGAAATTCAACTATTGGGTAGAAAATTGATCTTTGTGGATCGAAAATTCAATTATGTGGTTGTATATTCAACTATGAGGTTGAAAATTCTACTATGTGTTGAAAAATTCTATTGTTTTGTTGAAAATTCATCCCATTACTTGAAAGTTTAATTTTGAAGAAAAAAAGTTTAAGCTTAAGTTTCTATTTAGTTGTAAATGCCATTGTTTGGTTGATAATTGTTTTTTTTTATTGTTGAAATTCAACTATTGGGTAGAAAATTTATCTTTGTAGGTCGACAATTCAACCATGTGGTTGAAAATGTAACTATTTTATCAAAAATTCAACTGCCTTCTGGAAAATTCGTCTATTTGGATTGAAAAGTTCTTGGTTGAAAATACATCTTTTTTGGTAGAAAATTAAAGTATTTGGTTGAAAATTCAACTATTTTATTGAAAATTCAATTATTTTGTTAAAAATTCAACTGCTTTCTTGAAATTGCGTGTATTTGTATTGAAAGTTCATCTTTTTTAGATTGAAAATTTATCCATTTGGGAAAAAATTTCTCAATTGAAAATTCATCTTTCTTGATAAAAAAACAACTATTTCGTTGAAAATTCAATTATTTTGTTGAAAATTCATCTCATTACTTGAAAGTTTAATTAAAAAGACAAAATTTTTAAGTTTATTTTTAGTTGTGAATGTCACTCTTTGATTGATAATTGTTTTTGTTATTGTTGAAATTCAACTATTGGGTAGAAAATTCGTCTTTATAGGTCGAAAATTCAACTATGTGGTTGAAAATTTAACTATCATATTAAAAATTCAATTTCTTGAAAATTCGTCTATTATGATTGAAAAGTTCTTGGTTGAAAATTCATATTTTTTGGTAGAAAATTCAACTATTTGGTTAGAAATTGAATTATTTTGTTGAAAATTCGTCTCATTACTTAAAAGCTTAAGTTTGAAGAAAAAAGTGTAAGTTTGAGTTTCTATTTAGTCGTAAATACAACTGTTTGGTTGATAATTAATTTTGTTGTTTTTGGAATTCAACTTTTGGGTAAAAAATTCATCCTCGTAGGTCGAAAATTCAACTATGTGGTTGAAAATTCAACTATTTTATTAAAAATTCAACTATTTTTTGGAAAATTCAATTGCTTTCTTGAAAATTCATATATTTGTATAGAAAGTTCATCTCTTTCGGATTAAAAATTTATTTATTTGGGGAAAAATTTCTTGATTAAAAATTCATCTTCCTTGATAGAAAAATCCACCATTTCATTGAAAATGTAATTATTTTGTTGAAAATTCATTCCATTGCTTCAAGGTTTAAGTTTAAAGAAAAAAATATTAGGTTTCTTTTTGGTTATAACTGTAACTGTTTCGTTGGTAATTAATTTTGTTGCAGTTAAAATTCAACTATTGGTTTAAAAATTCATCTTTCTAGGTTCAAAATTCATCTGTCGTCTAAAAAATTTGTCTTTTTGGCTTGAAGATTTGACTATTTGGTTAAACGCGCGAATCTTTGTGTGTATTCTTTAGAATATTTTTAAAATACCACAAATTATTATAAATAATATAGTAGTTATAATGATTATTTTTATAATTATTATTTCATAATAAGTATTTATAATAATTATATAAAAATACAGTTGCAAAGAAAATAAAACGGTATATATATAAGATTTTTTTGATTTTTTGAAAATCTTACACCTGGAAATAGTTTAATTTGAAAGAGATACCCAGGATTCGAAAAAAAAATTGTATTCGCAATCGATGAAGGACGGAAGTGTTTACTATTTGCAATTGCGTTTGTCGTTACTCATGTGTATTCACCTTAAACTCATTCAGTATGATGATAAACGAATTTCATCTGTATAATGTCTAAATACAAAATTAAAAAAAAGTGAAATATGACCATGATTTTCGGGGCTACATTATTTTTCGGAATTACGACTGCACTTTGTGTACCGTTTTTGTACGCATATTGCAAGCAATCATCAGTGATAGTGCAGGGTGAGCAAGTGTTTTTTTTGCTTGTCATTCATAGTTTACTGAACAATGGATTAACTAATAATCTTCTAGAACCTTGATTTCAGGGACTATTTATTTTTTATTTGATAGTCATTAATATTAATGAGATCAATTTTCGATATTTCTTCATGGTCATTTGATTGCAACAAAATAATTCAAGTGCGATTTGTGTATTACATGTTTGCTGTTATGATGTATTCGAGTGGTCCAAAATTTTCTTGAAAATTTGAAACGATTTTCGAGTTTTTCAACATTTTTTTAAGTTGAAAAGTGCAAAGAAGTCGAAAAATGTTCCTCATCTTTGAATGAGTTTTTTTTTCGTAGCAACAAATTAATAAAAATTGATTGCGACCAACATTTAGAATATTAGAGTTATCTAACACACATTGTTTGCAGTTTGTTTATTTATTATTAAAAATTACAAATTTTCTACGCCATTAATTTTGTGAACTGAAATTTCTAAATAAGCAATTTTATTAGATGATACAATTTATTTTCACACGTTTCTAACCATTATTGATAATAGAAAACATTTTAATTGTTATTGATTTTTTAATATCATGAAAGATGTCTGATATGATTTATTTAATATATTTAAAATTGATTGCCATTTAATTTTAATCCCTTGATATCTTTGAAAATATTGATAAATTCATTAAAATCTTCCACATCTGTTAGAATTAGTAGGAAACCTTTGCAATTTTTAATCCCTTTTGAATTCCTTTGAACTCCTTGAAATAGTTAGAAATGTTCAGAAAATATTTAAAGTACCTTTAGAATAAAATAAATCGAATTCATTCTCTAAATTTCTCTAGAAATACCTTGAAATTGGTCAAATTTCTTGAAATTTTTCAAATCTTTTGAAATAACTTAAAATATTTACAATCCTCTGAAAGTTTTTAAGTTCTTCATGTCCCTTGAAATTGATAAAATCCATATATATCAATTATAATAAAATTTATTTTATTTCCTAAAGTTCTCTAGAAAGTTGAAGTCCCTAAAAATCCATTGAAATCTTTGCAAATCGTAAAAATCTATTAAAATAAGTAGAAACTGTTCGAAATCATTCAATTATAAATGAAAGTTATTTCTTAAAGCACTTTAAACAAATAACCGTTCAAATCTCTTCAAATGTTTAAAATATTTTGAAATATGAAATTTGTGGAGATTTAATAAAATTTTTCAAATCTTGTTAAAGATCTTCCCGTCTCTCCATAGCGTAGTTGGTTAAAGCATCAGACGGGAAATCTGAATGACGTGGTGTTCGAATGTCAGCAGAGCTAGATTTTTTTCACAACTTATAAAATTGATAATCAATATTTAAAAAATATTGATTTCAGACCAAGTAGACAAAAAACATTAACATCATATTGGTTAAACTTCATTATTTGACTTATATTTTGAAAAAATCGAAAACCTTTTTTACTTTTCAAAAAAAGACTTCAAATCCCATTAAATGTTTAGAATCGCTTGGAATTCCTTGAAATTGTATTTAACTTCATTTTTTTTCCAAAGATATCTAAAAATCCCTTAAAATCGAGCCTTAAATATTTGAAAATCCCACAATATTATTTGAAATCAATTTAAATTATCGGAATCACTTGAAAGATTCAAAATCACCTGAAATTTTTTAAAATCTTTCCAAATAGCTTGAAAATGTTTAAATCCTGAAAATACTTAGAAATAACTGGAGGTCTTATAAAATCCATTATATCTTGTGAAATTTTTTGAAATCGTTTCAAATATTTGGAAATCTTACAAAATTCTTTGACTTTTTCAAACTCTTTTTAAATTATTTTGAAATTTTTGAAAATAACTCAAAAGCTTTAAAATAGTTTAAAATGTTGTAAGTTCCTTCATGTGTCTCAATATTGTTGAAATCCGTTTTAAATCCTTGGTAATTAAATAAATAAATTCAATAAAAGTTCAATAGAAATTCCTTAAAATATTTTTAAAAACCTACAAAATTCTTTGAATTTCCTTGAAGTTTTGGAAATATTTTTAAATTCTTTAGAATTCCTTGAAATATCGTGAAATCTTTAAAATATTTCAAAATCCCGTAAATTTGGTAATGCTGCCAAATTTTTTGACATTTCTTGAAGTTTTTTAAATCTCTTGAAATTCTTCAGAATCTGTTAAAATAGCTTAAAATGTTTGAAATCTTTCGAAATGATTGGAGATCCTATAAAATCCCTTTGATCTTGTGAAATTTTTTGAAATCTGAAATTCTTCGAGATTCCTTTAATTTTTAAAATCGTTTGAAATTTTTTCAAATTTGTTCAATCAAATTAAAATCTCTGAAATCCTTTGAAGTAATTGGAGATTCTGTAACCTCTTTAAATATTGTGAAATTTTTAGAAGTACATTTAAAACTATTTGAATCTCCTGAAATTCTTGAGAATCTTTAAACCACTAAAACTAAAATGTTGTGAAATTCTTTGAAATCTGCTCGAGTATTTGGAAATCTAACAAAATTTGTTGACATTCCTTGACATTTGGTAAACCTATTAATTTCTTTGAATTATTTTAAAGTAATTTAAAAAATGTTCAATTGTGTGAAATGTTGTAAGCTCCTTCTTATGCCTTGAAAATTTTCAAATCCATTTGAAATCCTTGGCGATTCAATAAAATCCTTTGAATATTCTGGAATTCCTTGAAATTATTTTAAATCCCTTTATTTTCTTCCCATCATTTTCCAAAGTTCTTTAGAAATCGCTTCAAATTTCTGGAAATTTTCCAAATTTTTTTGAAATCCCTTGAAGTTTTTGAAATATTTTGAAATTCTTTAGAATTTGTTTAAATAGCTTAAGATCTTCAAAATATTCAAAAATTGCGTAAATCCCACGAAATAATTGAAGGTGCCATAAAATCCTTAAAGCTTGTGAAATTCTTTGAAATCTCTTAAAATCTTCGAAAATGCTACAAAATTCTTCAACATTCATTAAATTTTTTTAAATCTCTTGAAATTCTTTGGAATCTATTTAGATAGCTTGAAATGTTTAAAATCCTGTAAATCCTTTGAAATAACTGGAGATTCTATAAAATCCCCGAAATATTGTGAAATTCTTTAAATTCCCTTGAAATTGTTGAAATCTTTTGAAATTCTTTGAAATCTGTTAAAATAGCTGAAAATATTTAAAATGCTGGAAATCGTTGAAAATAATTCGAGATCTTATAAAATCCCTAAAATATGTTGAATTTAGTTAAATCCCTTGAAATACCTTGAATTTGTTGAAATTTGTTGAAATTTGTTGAAATTTGTTGAAATTCTTTGGAATCTGTTGAAATAGCTTAAAATCTTTAAAATCCCGTAAATCCTTAGAAATAATGGGAGATTCTATAAAATCTCTTAAATCTTGTGAAATTTTTCGAAGTCTCATGAAATTTTTAAATACCTTGAAATTTTGGGAAAATAAGTGGATAGGCTGGGTCTCCATGGCCTCTATGCAATTTCAGACCTGGTTGTTCTAGGGGTTAAACTTCATTTTTATTAATTGATGTTATGCTTTTTGACCCCCGAAATGGTAATTAATAAGATCAATATTTTTTGAATATTGATTATCAATTTTATGAGTTGTGAAAAAAATCTCTCCAGCTTTGTTGGGATTTGAACATCAGGACTTTCAGATTTCTGGTCTGATGCTTCAACCAACTAAGCTACGGAGGGACGAGAAGATTTTCCTCACAACTTGTAGAAGTTGAATGTCGACGTCATTCAATGTACTTGCAAGATTAATTTCTAATCACTCCAACATGAAAGTAATTTTTATTAATTGATGTTATGGTTTTCGACCAGCGAAATAGTAATTAATAGGATGTTAATGTTTTTTATCTACTTGCTCTAAAATCAATATTTTTTGTATATTGATAATCAATTTTATGAGTTGTGAAAAAAATCTCTTCAGCTCCGCTGGGATTCGAGCATCAAGTCTTTCAGATTTCCGGTCTGAAGCTTCAACTAACTAAGCTACGGAGAGACGAGAAGATTTTCTTCACAACTCCTACAAGTTGAATGTCGGCGTCATTCAATGTACTTGCAAGATTAGTGTCTAATCATTCCAACATGAGAGTGATTTTTATTAATTGACGTTATGGTTTTTGAACAGCGAAATAATAATTAATATGATTTTAATATTTTTTATCTGCTTGGTCTGAAATAAATATTTTCTGAATATTGATTATTAATTTTACAAGTTGTGAAAAAAACCTCTGTAGCTCTGCTGGGATTCAGACATCGGATATTTTAGATTTCCGGTCTGATGCTTTAACCAACTAAGCTACGGAGAGACAAAAAGATTGTTCACAACTTCTACAAGTGGAATGTCGACGTCATTCAATGTACTTGCCAGATTAATTTCTAGTCATTCCAACATGAGAGTGATTTTTAATAATTGATGTTATAGTTTTTGACCAGCGAAATAATAATTGATATGATAGTAATTTTTGTTGTCTGCTTGGTCTAAAATCAATATTTTTTTAATATTAATTATTAATTTTATAAGTTGTGAAAAAAATCTCCCTAGCTCTGCTGGGATTCGGCAACCAGGCCTTTCAGATTTCCGGTCTGATGCTTTGACCAGCTAAGCTACGGAGAGACAAAAATATTTTTTTCACAATTCCTACAAGTTGAATGTCGACGTCATTCAATGTATTTGCAAGATTAGTTTCTAATAATTCCAACATGAGAGTGATTTTTATTAATTGATGTTATGGTTTTTGATCAGCGAAATAGTAATTAACATGATTCTTATGTTTTTTGTCTACTTGATCGAACACCAATATTTTTTGAATATTGATTATCAATTTTATAAGTTGTGGAAAAAATCTCTGTAGCTCTACTGGGATTCGGACATCAGGTATTTCAGATTTCCGATCTGATGCTTTAACCAACTAAGCTACGGAGAGACAAAAATATTTTTTTCACAACTTCTACAAGTGGAATGTCGTCGTCATTCAATGTAATTGAAAGATTAATTTCTAATCATTCCAACATGAGAGTGAATTTTATTAATTGATGGTATGGTTTTTGACCAGCGAAATAATAATTGATATGATGGTAATTTTTGTTGTCTGCTTGGTCTAAAATCAATATTTTTTGAATATTAATTATTAATTTTATAAGTTGTGAAAAAAATCTCTGTGGCTCCGCTGGGATTCGGACATCAGGTATTTCAGATTTCCGGTCTGATGCTTTACCCAACTAAGCTACGGAGAGACAAAACGATTTTTTTCACAACTTCTAGAAGTTGAATGTCGACGTCATTCAATATACTTGCAAGATTAGTTTCTAATCATTCGAACATCAGAGTGATTTTTATTAATTGATGATATGGTTTTTGACTAGCGAAATAGTAATTAATATGATTTCAATATTTTTTGTCTACTTGATCGAACACCAATATTTTTTGAATATTGATTATCAATTTTATAAGTTGTGGAAAAAATCTCTCTAGCTCCGCTGGGATTCGGACACCAGGTCTTTCAGATTTCCGGTCTGGTGTTTCAACCATCTAAGCTACGGAGAGAAGAGAAGCTTTTTTTCACAACTTCTACAAGTAGAATGTCGACGTCATTCAATGTAATTGCAAGATTAATTTCTAATCATTCCAACATGAGAGTGATTTTTATTAATCGATGTTATGGTTTTTGACCAGCGAAATAGTAATTAATATGATTTTGATATTTTTTGTCTACTTGGTATAACACCAATATTTTTTGAATATTGATTATCAATTCTATAAGATGTGGAAAAAATCTCTCTAGCTCCGCTGGGATTCGGACACCAGGTCTTACAGATTTCCGATCTGATGCTTTAACCAACTAAGCTACGGAGAGACGAGAAGATTTTTTTCACAACTCCTACAAGTTGAATGTCGACGTCATTCAATGTACTTGCAAGATTAATTTCTAATCATTCCAACATGAGAGTGATTTTTATTAATTGATGTTATGGTTTTTGACCAGGGAAACAGTAATTAATATGATGGTAATATTTTTTGTCTGCTTGGTCTAAAATCAATATTTTTTAATATGGCAACGGCCATACCACGCTGGAAACACCAGTTCCCGTTAGATCACTGAAGTTAAGCAGAGTTGGGCGCGGTTAGTACTTGGATGGGTGACCGTTCGAGAATAATACTATTGCGTTGCTGTTGGCGGTCGTGGGTGTGGTGAGCCCACACTTGTAGTTATTTACTACAAGAAACTACCCACCTAGAAACACTACCCGAATCGGGTAGTGTCACGCCTACCCCTAGAGGCTCGCCGAAAGGGAAACGGCTTAATGGTATAAAAAAAAAAAATTATTAATTTTATAAGTTGTGAAAAAATCTCTCTGGCTCTGCTGGGATTCGGCAACCAGGTCTTTCAGATTTACGGTCTGATGCTTTGACCAACTAAGCTACGGAGAGACAAAAAGATTTTTTTCACAACTTCTACAAGTGGAATGTCGACGTCATTCAATGTAATTGCAAGATTAATTTCTAATCATTCCAATTTGAGAGTGATTTTTATTAATTGATGTTATGGTTTTTGACCAGCGAAATAGTAATTAATATGATGTTAATGCTTTTTGTCTACTTGGCCCAACACCAATATTTTTTGAATATTGATTATCAATTTTATAAGTTGTGAAAAAAATCTCCGCTGGAGTAGTAGCTCCGCTGGAATTTGAAATTTTCACCGAAATTTCGGAACTGGAAAATTCGAAACACCAGGTCTTTCAGATTTCCGGTCTGATGCTTTAACCAGCTAAGCTATGGAGGGACGAGAAGATTTTATTCACAACTCTTACAAGTTGAATGTCGACGTCATTCAATGTACTTGCAAGATATATTTTTAATCATTCCAACATGAGATTGATTTTTATTAATCGATGTTATGGTTTTTGAATAGCGTCGACATTCAACTTTTAGGAGTTGTGAAGAAAATCTTCTTGTCTCTCCATAGCGTAGTGGGTTAAAGCATCAGACCGGAATTTTGAATAACCTGGTGTTCGAATGTCAGCAGAGCTAGAGAGATTTTTTTCACAACTTATAAAATTAATAATCAATATTCAAAAAATATTGATTTCAGACCAAGTAGACCAAAACATTAACATCATATTGGTTAAACTTTATTATTTGACATATATTTTGAAAAAATCGAAAACCTTTTTTACTTTTCAAAAAAAGACTTTTTTGGGCGACCCTGATGATCATCAGTAAAAAAAATTGATTTTCTTTTTTTATATTATAGAAAGTGATGAGACAGAAAATGAGGAAGAGTCCGAAAATAGGGAGGATATTTTGTCATATTCCTTACGTGTTAATGAGTCCTTAGAAACAGAAAAAAAAAAGATAATGAAAGATGCGACCGTAAATACAATAGAATCAATGGCCTCGGATGCAACCTCGTATAAAAAATTGGCATCTATTAGAGAGAATTGTCAAGAGGAGCGAAATGAAATTGCTCATACTGCGTCGACTCAAACGTCTGCATCAATTTATTCGACCGAATCTTCATCTTCTTTTGCAAAAACTCGTGGACCAATCAAAGTGCAGGCTCTCGTTCATGCCAAAAATCCAAATAGCGAATCTTTCACCCAAGACACTTTCGATGAGAGAAATGCCTTCAATCACGCCAATAAGAATAATCCAATGAGGAAGAGACTGTTTTATAAAAAGGAAAAAACTAGCGAGAGGTTCAAGAAGATTTGGACCAGTGAGTATAACATTTTTAATTCGAAATTTGTGTTGAAACCAGAAAAAAATTTTCAAGGTCAATGTAAAATTTGTTCACATTGAATACGAGACAATTCTGTACAATCTTGACAAAATCTTGACACAAATAATCTATTAAGATTATTAAATTTGCCAATTAGGAAAAGAAAACAATCCAAAATATTTTAAAAAAACATTTCCAAAGATTGCTGAAATTCAATAAATTCTTTTTTTTTAATTTTAAATAAAAAGAGAGATTTCTTACAATAAAATTGAGATGCAATTATGTAAACTTAATTGTTGAAAATCTTAAATTATTCATAAGCAAACCCTGCAGATTGGAAAGAATCGTGAGTTTAGTGTCTCTATTTAAAAAATTTTAATTGAGATTGAAAAGAATTCTATTTGATCATGAATAATTTTTGCCAAATAAGTAGGAAAAAGATTCACAATCATAAAATAAAATTCTAAAGCAACCTCACTTTTCGGCTCATTGAAGACAAAAATAACATAATGAAAAGAGAGAAGATTCTACACTAGAAGAGGACCAACATGTTTCGAGGCCAATTTAGACCTCCTCATCAGGGATTATTTATAGGGAATAACAGAAAATATTTCAATCAGTATTAATTGAAAATTAATTAAGTCCAATGTAATCAAAATTATTTATTGAGAAATTGATTGTTCAATAGAAAATAAATTTTTTCTATTATCTAGCCGAAGAAAATTACCATGTTTCACATTATGTTTTGAGTTTTTCAGTATTTATATCAAATTTTACTAATTTCCTTTTGTTTTTGAAATTGAATCTAACATTTTCATTTATATAGAAAAAATTTTCTAAGAAAAACCCCATGAAATTTGTATACGATCAAAAAGTCTTGTTGTAAAATTGTTGATATTAGTTTTTTACTAATTAAATGAAAATGTTTGATATTTTTCTCAAGGTTTACCATCACATCAAATCTCATTACCACAATTTCTGTCGATTTCAATAAAATCCATTTTCCTAACAATCAATTTAATAAATTTTGATTTTTTTTCTCATAAATCTCTCTTATTTTTTAGAAAAAGGTTAACTCCAGGTATTTGTTTACTTTTGAATAAATCCAAAGTTTCCGTTTTTTTCCCCTTACACATTTGTGAAAACACTATTTAGGAATCATCAATTGTTTAAAAAACAATGTAAATGTTACAAGACATAGTTTAAACAAATTATCAATATTATTATTAGAAATGTTAGATTTGATTTCAAAAACAGTGAAAAAAAGAAATATTTGATATCAATACTGAACAATTCAAAAAATAATGTGACACATGGTCATGATTTTGATTGGAATGATATTAAAATTCTTTATCAAGAAAAAAGTCAGAGAAAGATAGAATTCATGGAGGTGTTATTTATAAAGAGAGAAGTTAACAAGGCTATTCATTTAAAAAGGGAATTGTCAAGATGTAACAAAGTATTGATAGAGTAATTAATTTGTTATAGTGATATTCTTTGAATAGATAATAGAAAAAATTTATTTTCTATTAAACAATCAATTTCTCAATAAATAATTTCGATGACATTGAACTTAATTAATTTTTAATTATTACTGATTGAAATATTTTCTTCACATGTATATTAATTTTTTTCATACCTTTATTTATTCCCTATAAATAATCCCTGATGAGGAGGTCTAAATTGGCCTCGAAACATGCTGGTCCCCTCGTAGCATTAAAAGAAGGGGGGATAGAAAAAATGAGAGGTTGGTTTTTGGTTAACTTTTTCCCTTTTTCTCCCTATTTTTCCATTATGTTATTTTTGTCTCTGATGAGCCGAAAAGTGAGGTTGCTTTGGAATTTTATTTTTTGATAAGGAATATTTTTCTTGCTTATCTGGAAAAAATTATTCATGATAAAATGAAATTATTTTCAATCCTAATTTAAAAATGAATTTATACTTCATATTCGATCCATAGTCGGCTTCTAATAAGATACCGTACTTAAATTACGTGACAGCACAAGGGGGGGGGGGGGGGAACCTTTTCCCCCCTTTTTTCCCGGGCGGGGGGCGGGGGCCCTTCACTCATGTACGTTATTTTTGCAAATTCGCAAAATCTTTTTCCTAAAGATTATCCTTTTAGTTATAAATGTGATTATTTGATTGAAAATTTAATAATTTTATTAAAATATATCTTTTTTTTTGATAATTCGAACGTTTTGTTAAAAATTCGTCTTTTTGAGTTAACAATTCAACTATTTAAGTATAATATTAACCTTTTGTTCAAAATGCATATTTTGTTGCTGATTTTTATTTTTATGTAGAAAAGTCTGTTGAAATCCTTTTGGCTGAAAACTCAACTCTTTTTTTGAAAATTTGTCTTTTGGAATTAAAAATTCACCTGTTTTAGTAAAAATTTTATTTTTCTTGGACGAAAATGCAACTGTTTAGTTGGGAATTTAACAACCTTGTTAAAAATTCATACTTTTTGGTTAAAATTCGACTATTTAGCAGAAACTTAACTTATAGTTTACAATTCTTATTCTGGTGTTGGACAGTGAACTGGAATCTTCTTTGGATGAAAATTTGAGTATTTTTTTTAGTATTTTTTTTAATTCTTCTGTATTAGAAAAAATATTTCATCTTTCTTGAATAAAAATGCAACCGTTCGGTTGAAAATTGAAATTTTTTCTGAAAATTTGTCTTTCTGATTTCAAAACTCACCTGCTTTAGCAGAAATTACATCTTACTAGGATGAAAATGTAACTGTTTGGTTGAAAATTCAACTATTTTGTTAAAAAGTCATCCTTTTGGTTGAAAATTCCACTGCTTTGTTGAAAATTCAACTATTTCGTAAAAAATTTACTTTTTGTACGAAAATTAATATTTTGGTGTAAAAAAATGAACTGAAAGCTTTTCTGGATAAAAGTTCAACTATAAAGAAAAATTTGTCCTTTTTTTATTAAAAATTCATCTGTTTTAGTATAAATTTAATCTTTTTTGGATAAAAATTCAACTATTTCGTAGAGGACTCAACTATTTCGTTAAAAATTCATCCTTTTTGGTTGAAAAAAACTCGTATTTGTCGATGAAAAATTCAATTTTGTTCGTAGAAACTTATTTCGTGTTAAAAAATTTATATGTTGATCTTGAAAAGTCAACTGGAATCTTTTCTGAATAAAAATTCGACAATTTAAAAAAATGTTATTTTCTTTTTCAATGAAAATTCGTCGGTTTGAAGAGAAATTTGATCTTTTTTGGATAAAAATACAACTATTCTGTAGAGAATTCAATAATTTTTCGAAAAATTGATTCTTTTTGGGTGAAAATTTGTCTCTTTGGATTGCAAATTCAATTTTTTTGTAGAAACTTATTTCTCGGGTAAAAATTCATATTTTGATCGCAAAAAGTAAACTGAAATCTCTTTTAACGGAAAATTCAAATATTATTTTTCATTTCATCTTTTTGATTTATAAATTCATCCGCTTTGGTAGACATTTTTTTTAATGAAAATGCAATTTTTTGTTTAAAAATTCTTCTTCTTTGCTTGAACATTCAACTATTTTATTTGAAAGATTTGGTTGAATCACTTTGTTGAAGAATGTTTTTTTTTAAGAGTTATAATTTAGTTGAAAATTCATCTCTTTAGTTAAAGTTTAATTATTTTATTGAAAATTAATATTTTGTAATTGAAAATTCAACTACTTGGGTAAAAGTGGAACTACATTGTTAAAAAGCTATTTTTTAAATTGAAGGCTTATGTCTTTGGTTAAAGTTTTAACTGTTTAGTGGAATTTTCGTTTGTTTGTTTAAAATTAATTTTTTGACTGAAAATGTAACTTTGAGATTTTTTCAAGATTGATCTTTTTTAGTTGAAAATTCTCCTTTTTTTGATAAAAAGAAAAAATAATTTCCTTGGTTTAAAATTTCACTTTTGTTGGGTAAAAATGCATGAGTTTCGTGGAAAAATAATTTTTTGCTGAAGTCATATTTTTTGTTTGTAAATTAAATTTTTGTAGAGAAAATTCATCTTTTGGCTTGAAGGTTAAAAAATTTAAGTAAAATTTTCTTCCATCAGGGAAAAATCTGTTTTTTTTTGAAAATTAGTTTTTTTGGTTTTAAAAAACGTTTTTTTTTTGTATAAATTTCATCTTTTCTCGATTGAAATATAAACCATGATACTTTTTGTTGGGAATTTATCTTTTTAGGTTGAAAATTCAACTATTATGTTAAAACTTGTATTATTTTGTTGAAAATTCAAGTAATTTTGAAAAATACGATTGACAAATGAATTAAAAATTTTTTTTAACCAATTATTTTATTGTTTCAAATTTTTGATTGAATTTAGATTGAAGTTTTAAAGGGTTTGAATCTACAAAAGTTATAATGTCACCATTTTTTACTACTAACTTTTTTTAAAATTTGAAATGAAGTTCGGATTCGTGTAAGTTTCAGCGTTCCATAGTAGATTTTTTTCCATTTTTAATGCTTCCTATTTAAAAATGCTTTTTATTTTGAAATTATTTTCAGAATAATTCAATTTTAAAGGTTTGAAATTGAAAATTTTTCTAGTTTGAAGCGTGAAAATGACGGTGAATTTATTTTTTGCTTTAAACAAAATTTGTTCAGTATGATAACAGTTTAAAATTTTAAAATTACAGAAGCTTTGTCTTTTACACGTTCAATTTAATTTTCGATTTCAAATTGTCAAATTTTAATCACTTTGAAGAGAAATTTATTAAAATTCAAAAGTTTGGAATTTTAATTTTGAACTATTTTAATGAGAAATAATACAATTTTAATTTTTTGAATTTTAAATGATCCAGTTTTGAAAATTCAAATCTGACTATCCAATTTTTAACACTTTCAAATTGTTCTATTTTCGAAATGTTAAACTGAAATCAAAGAATTTCGAGATTCTTCAATACAAAATTAAATTCTTCAATTTTACACGCTTTGATTTAGAAATTATGCAATTTCAACTCTTTTCAAATAAAAGTGTCCAATGTTTAAATTTTTAGTCTGAAATTTTTCAATTTTCAAAGCTTTCATTGACAGTTTTTTAAACTTCAAAAACTTTCAATTTCAAATTGTCAAATTTTAATCGCTTTGAATTGAAAATGATTTAATTTCAAAAGTGTTCAATTCAAAAAATTATTATATTTCAGACGATTTCAATTGAAAATTTTAATTTCTTTGAATTTTAAATGATCCAGTTTTCAAAATTTGAATCTGAATCTATTCAATTTTTAACATTTTGAAATTGTCCTATTTTCAAAATGTTAATATGAAATCATTCAATTTCGAGATTTTCTAATTGAAAATAAAATTGTTCAATTTTAAAGCTTATAATTAGAAATAATACAATTTCAAATCCTTCCTAATAAAATTGTTCAGTTTTCAAAATTTTAGTAGGAAATTTTTCAATTTTGAGAGCTTCTATTAGAATTTAAGAAAATGTTTAACACTTTTAATTGAAAATTATATAATTTCAAATGCTTTTATTTATAAATTATAAAAGTTCAATTCCTGTTCATTCCATTTGAAATATTCTCCTTTTTCAAAATTTCACCTAACCTAAGATCGTTCTAATTAGAACGTTTTTAATTCAAAATCGTTAAATATTAATTTTTGTTCAAATTTCAAACGCTTTTAATTCGTAATTAATAATAATTATATATATATATATATATCTATATCTATATCTATATATATATATAATTATATATA
>CAKNXH010069409.1:6476-29322 GCA_932178445.1 Andricus quercusramuli
CCCCTCAATGATTGGTCACTTCACTTAAATATTTTTATATGAAAGAATACTAACAAATAAAATTACTAATAAATAGTGCAGGATGAAGCGCAAACAGTTCCGCAGCGTATTTGACAAGCTAAGTTAGTGTAGTGCAGTGCGTTTAAATGCGAGAGTGTCCACGTGTTAAAAACGATTTTTTTCAAAATATTTACAATAGATTTAATTCAAAAATTTTGGATTTTAATTGAATTTAGTCAAAGGGGAAATAACTCCTGAAAAAGCGGTCCAGCGGAGGTGGATTACTTCGGATTACATAGGATTACTCTGGATTACATAAAATTATGTTGGATTACTCCGCATAAGCTAGACTTACGCGAATTTTTAACTAAAATGTTTTTTTTTTTTTTGAAGTATTAAATTTTCAACAAAATAGTAAATTTATTAAACAAGAAAAATGATTTTCTATCGAAAAAGCTGAGTGTTTAAAAATCTACATCAATTTCTGACTAAAAAAGATACAATTTCAGTCAAATGACAAACCTAAAAAACAATGATTTTCCAATAAAATAGTTGAATTTTCAAAGGAAGTGATGAATTTTCTACAAAGTAGATTAATTTTCATCCAAAAGAGATGAATTCTCAACAAAAAATTTTTTTTTTTCGAAAAAAATATGTTAATTGTCAACCAAAATTCTTTAATTTTCTAACAAATTAGTTGAACTTTTAACCCAAAAAGTTTTCTACAAAGTAGATTAATTTTTGACCTAATAATTGAATATTTAACCGAAAATATAAATTTTCAACCGAGAAGATTATTTTTCTACCAGGAAAGACGAATTTAAAAATAATACATGAATTTTCAACAAAGAAGTTGAATTTTTAAATAAAAAATATAAATTTTATACCAAAATTTTCAGCAAAATACTCCTATTTTTCATCAAGCAGATGAATTTTCAAACAAAAAGATTAATTTTCTACCAAAAACGACAAATAAAATAAAATAATAAAACTGAATTTTCAACAAAATAGTTCAATTTTCAATCAAATTATTTACAACTGAAATCAAGAATCTTCAACCAGAAAAATGAATTTTTAATAAAGTGGTTCAACTCTCAGCCAAGTAGTTAAATTTTCAACTAAAAAAGATAAATTTTCATCCAAATAACAGTTGAATTTTTAACTAAAAAAGATAAATTTTCAACCAAAAATGAAATGCTTACAATTTTAATTGAAAAATAAATCTGACAAAGAATAGAATATTCAACAAAATAGTCAAATTTGCAATCAAGGAATGGATTTTCAACTAAAGTGAAGAATCTTCAACTGGAATACTTGAATTTTCAATTGAAAAAGAAATAATTTTCAATAAAAAAACGAAACAATTTTTAACGATATGGTTGAATTTTTGAGCAAATAAATAAATTATTCGATCAAATTAGTTGAATTATCAATCCAAAAAGACGAATTTTCAACAGAGCAATTACATTTTCAAACAAAAAATGAGGCTTCAACCAAATTCTTCAATTTCCTACAAAATAGATTAATTTTTCAACATAAATTTGAATTTTCAACCAAAATCGTGAATTTTCAACGAGAAAGATTAAATTTCCACTGAAAAAGGCGAATTTTTATTAAAATACATTCAAAATAACAAAAATAATTATTTGAACAATTGCTTATTATTTTTAATAATCTTTCTTTTAATAATGTTAGAAAGTTGCGGTTTTTTTCTTGAATTTTCAAATTTTTGTCTACTTTTCATTTTGAGTGATATAATGATTAATGAAATTTCACAAAATAATTCTTTGAACACATTATTATTGTTTTTATCTATCTTCTCCTATATTCATGTGAAATGTTTGTGGTTTTTTCTGAAATTTTTAACTTTGTATCCACTTTTTATTTAGCGAGATAATAATTAATGACAGTTAACAAAAAAAATAGTTAAAAATTTTGTCTGAAATTTTCAGATTTTCTTTGACTCTTTAGTTAGAAATAGGTAATAAATATTGATATGAATTTAATCAAAACAAAGAGAAAAATCTCAGAAAAAAATGCAACTTAATAGCAATTATGTAGGAGAACATTGTTATAAACAATAATAATTTGTTGGGACAATTATTCAACCAAAAATGGAAGAGTTTAATTTTCGGTTTAAAAAATATATTTTCAGCCAAACATGGAATGAATTTTCATTTTCAAAATTATTTGTAACCAAAGAGATCAATTTTCAACTGAAAAATTGAATTTTCAACAAAGTAGTTGAATTTTTGATAAAAAATATCACTTTTTAACAATATTGCTGCATTTTCAACAAAATAATTTAATTTTCAATCAAATAATAGCATTTTCAACCAAACGAGATGAATTCCGAAATAACCAAAAATAAACAACCAAAATATAATAGTAGCCTTTTCAATAAAAAAATGAACTTTGACCTACTAACAACCTTAGTTTTAAGCCCCCCAAACTAGTAACGTAGTTTATGGAAAGTATCGCCAGGCCACGCAAAAAATTGATATACAAAAGTTGTTCACTCAGAAAAGAGCTACAGATTTTTCATTAATCATTTTTTTATCTGATGCGTAATTTTTATTTCAATCGTGAAAAATAACATTAACAATAAAAAAAATGTTGTAAAATGACGTAAGGTACGAAAAAAGATGAATTGACAAAAGTTGTTCATCAAAAAAGATCTACAAATTTGTTATAAACTTTTGTTATAAAAATACATTCAAAATAAAAGAATTAACTTTTTGGAAAAACGGTACACTCTACAATAACATTTCATCTAAGAAAATGTTTCGCTTAAATTACATTTACAAATTTTCTTAGAACTACTTTACGCTAGGATGCATATTTTTGGTTCAAATCGTACAAAACAACATTGAACATAAACAAATTAAATTTATGGAAAAACGACACAAATTGCAATAAAATACATAATAAAAAAATTGTTTTTTTTTTCATAGGATGCGCTCTTTGTTTCAATTATGAAAACAAGACAAGGATAAAACGTCTGTTTTTAATATCACTGCACATTATGAATTGTAATAATATACATTTATTGTAATGATATAAAATTTTCACGGTAGCTGAGGATGAAATTAAATGCAAAATCAGGAACAAATGTTAAAGTAATCATGAAAAATACAATTTGCAGGGGAAACCTCCCTACAGTGGATAATGCATCTACAGTGGATAATCATAAATTAAAACTATATATGGTTAATTGTCAAATTTTAGGCAAATTTTAGCACCTACATTGGCAATCATATTATTATTAGGAATTGAATATTTCATAACGCAAATTGATCTTATCACATGTAAAAATTTTTAATCCAAAAGGGGCAGTTATTAAAATAAGAAATAATAATGAAGCCATGTGCACGCGCATATAATCAGTCGTACGCTGTTCTATTGTGCCGTACGATAATGATGCGAGAAAAATGTTAAAGTTCAACTTTTCTTAATGTTTATAAAAAAATAACAGATTTCAATTGTAAAAAGTCACCTACTTATGAAAGAAAACACTGCCAAGCAAGTAACGGAATGGTTTTTATAATTTTTTTTCACCCCGAAAATGGTTTTTAACGCACGCACGGGAATGACATTTTTGTTGTCAAGATGCAGTTTTCAGTTTTAATATCGGATTCACAAAAAAGAGAGTTGATATTTTAAGCTCAATTTGATGAAATCTTGTATTAAACGGTACACCTAATATTCCTGTATTTATTACTCAACTGTAACTACGATATTTTACTAGAAAAAAAGACGTACGGTAATGACGTCTGAAATGGCAAAAATTGAGGGACAGACTTCATGGCTTTTGCAATATTATTTATTTGACTTAAAAAATGTGCATACATTAAATTTATGTTCACGTGAAGTTTACAAATTTGATACGTTAAGCGTTTTTCGGGCTACTGTATAAAAAAAGGAGAAAATCAGTTTATCCTAGTGCAAAGTGAGGTTGGGACGCCGTACGGTAATGACAAACTGAACATTTTGTAGAGGATGATAATAAGTGTTCATTAAATTATTAGGTAATCAGCACGAGTTTCTGAGTTAATGTTATATCACTGGGACTTTAAGTTTACGTTAAATTTGACAATTACCCATATGTGAAATAATAAATTTGATCTAATTATTACTTCAGAAACTATAAGTGTTCATAAATTACAATTAAAATCAATTATTTTTATTTTATTTGTATTCCTAATTAATGATTATCCACTGTAGGTTGCAATATCCAATGTAGGAAGGTTTCCCCTACTTTATTTTGCAATATATAAATGAACAATCACAGGCCGACGTACAGAAATAAATGTCATATACATTTGATATAATAATGTTGAACATACAACGTAGACAATTTCACATTTTGGGCAAAATTGAGTGTGAAGCACGACGTACGTGGTGAGAATGTATACCTTAAAGATAAAGGAGCTTTAACAAAAGAGAATTCACCACGAAATTACAGTTGTCGATGATTTGCCATTTAATTTGAAAATTTCTATTTCTACAGTTGTAGAAATTTTGTACTTCCCTGTCAAAATTTTTTCTAACCAGGGCTACATCACTGCTAATAGTGAACCTTAATGTTAGACAGGAGTCTGAGGATTGAAGGTAATGCAAGTATAAAAAAGTAAAAAAAAATGAGGTGCTGCAGCCTTCACCTTCGATTGTATGGGGAATTAGGACGGAATTTTAGTAATGCTTATATAAATAGTTAACTTGAATCGCGTACTTTATGGCGGTTGTGGAGCTATGTGGCCAAGAGCACGCGCTCGTGCGTGTAATGCCACCCGGCTCGACTTCCATTAGCCTTTATTCCCACAAAATAGCAGATAAGTGAATTTACGGTGAAGCGTGAAATCCGGAAATGTCACATTATTTCTAGGCATTGAGAAACGATGGGGAAAACATTCTTCCTTGGATTGACCTACTTCCTTCTGGAACTATATCAAATATTCCACACCAATTTCAGAAACGGCGGAGCCTTTTTTTCTAGGTGGGGGCAGGGGCATAGATTTATAATAATAAATGGAACAATTTGTATATAGTATAATAATATTATACTATCTAAACAAAATTTCATGAATAATAAATAACGAGAAAACAAGCAATATTAAATAATAAATAATAACAAATAATAAATACAGGTATTCAATTCATGTTGCCAAAAATGTTACAAAGATTTCAATGATTTTCCAAAAATTTCGCAATGTTTTTAAAAGTTTCGTAGAGATTTCAAGTAGATTTCAAAGATTTCACAAAGATTCCAAATATTTCGCAAAGATTTAAAACATTTGGCACAGATTTCGGATAGATTCATAAGATTTCACAAAGACTGCAATAAGTTTAAAAAAATTTCCCAAATTCCTCAAATATTTCACAAATAATTTAAATATTTCGCGAAGATGTGAACGATTTCCCAAAGATTTAAAAAATTTCGCAAAAACTTCGCGAAGATGTTGGATTTCAGAAAGATTTTACAATGATTTTAATAACTTCCCAAAGATGTCAAAGATTTCACAAAGATTTCAAATATTTCGCAAAGATTTCAGATAGATTTCAAAGATTGCACGAAGATTTCAATTATTTCCCAAAGATTTCAATAATTTCACAAATATTACCAAATATTTCAAATTTTTTTTAAATATTTCGCAAAGATTTCCAAAGATATCAGGAAGATTTCACAAAGATTTCAATTATTTTCCAAAGTTTTCAATAATTTCACAAATATTATCAGATATTTCAAAAATATTTTTAATACCTTGGAAAGATTTCCAAAGATGTTAGAAAGATTTCACAAAGATTTCAATGATTTCTCGAAGGTTTCAAAGATTTCACAAAGATTTCAAATTTTTCCCAAAGATTTCGGATGGATTAAAAATATTTCGTGAAATTTTCACATGGATTTCAAAGAGTGCACAAAGAGGTAATTTCCCAAAGATTTCACGATGATTTCAATAATTTCACAAATATTACAAAATTTTTCAAAATGATTTCAAATATTTCGCAAATATTTCCAAAGATTTCCAAAATTTCGTAAAGATTTCAAGTAGATTTTAAAGATTGCACAAAGATTCCAATAATTTCCCAAAGATTCCCAAATTTTACAAATATCAACAAATATTTCAAAAATATTTCGCAGAGATTTCCAAAGATTAAACAAATTCCGTAAAGATTTCAAGTAGATTTCAGAAAATAAAACACATATTTCAATAATTTCCCAAAAATTTCACAAAAATTTCAACGATTTTCAAAAAATTTCAGAAATATTACTAAATATTTCGCAAAGATTTCCAAAGATTAAAAAATTTCGTAAAGATTTCAAGTAGATTTCAAAAATTGTACAAAGATTTCAATAATTTCCCTAAGATTTCACAAAGATTTCAAATATAATGATGTTTCAAAGCTTTCACAAATTTCTCAAATATTATCGAATATTTCAAAAATAATTTAAATATTCCGCGAAGATTTGAACAATTTCCCAAAGATTTGAAAATTTTCACAAATATTTAGTAAAGATTTCAATAATTTCACGAATATTATCAGATATTTAAATAAAATTTCAAATATTTAGCAAAAATTGATACAGGTTTCAGAAAGATTTTACAAAGACTTTAATGATTTCCTTTAATGAGTTCATGGTTGAAAATTCATCCTTTTTGGTAGAAAATTCAACTATTTGGTTAAAAATTCAATCATTTTATTAGAAATTGAACTGCTTTCTTGAAAATGCGTCTATTTGTATTGAAACTTCATCTTTTTTAGATTAAAAATTTATCCATTTGGGAAAAAAGTTCTTGACTGAAAATTCATATTTCTTGATAAAAAATAACTATTCGGTTGAAAATTCAACTATTTGGTTAAAAATTCAATTATTTTGTTGAAAATTCGTTCCATTACTTGAAAGCTTAGTCTTAAAGAGAAAAAGTTTAAGTTTAGGTGCCTATTTAGTTGTAAATACAACTGTTTGGTCGATAATTAATTTTGTTGTTGTTGAAATTCAACTATTGGGTAGAAAATTTGTCTTTGTAGGTCAAAATTCAACTATTTGGTAGAAAATTGATCTTTGTAGGTCCAAAATTCAAATATATGGTTAAAAATTTAACTATTTTATTAAAAATTCAACTGCTTTCTTGAAAATTCGTCTATTCAGGTTGAAAAGTTTTTGGTTGAAGATTAACCTTTTTTGTTAGAAAATTCAACTATTTGGTTAAAATTAAATGATTTTGTTAAAAATTCATCTCATTACTTGAAAGTTCAACTTTAAAGAAAAAAAGTCTAAGTTTGAGTTTCTATTCAGTTGTAAATGCAACTGTTTGGTTAATAACTAATTTTGTTGTTGTTGAAATTCTACTATTGGGTAGAAAATTGTTCTTTGTAGGCCGAAAATTCAACTATTTTATTAAAAATTCTACTGCTCTCTTGAAAATTCGTCTATTTGTATAGAAAGTTAATCTTTTTTGGATTAAAAATGTATCTATTTGGAAAAAAAGTTCTTGATTGAAAATTCATCTTTCTTGATAGAAAAATCAACTTTTTGGTTGAAAATTCAATTATTTGGTTGAATATTCAACTATGTGGTTAAAAATTTATTCTACTACGTGTTGGTTTCGTTGAAAATTCATCCCATTACTTGAAAGTTTAATTTTAGAGAAAAAAAGTTTAAGTTTCTATTTAGTTGTAAATGTCACTGTTTGGTTGATAATTGTTTTTTTGTTGTTGTTGTTGAAATTCAACTATTGTGTGGAAAATTTATCTTTGTAGGTCGAAAATTCAACTATGTGGTTAAAAATTTAACTATTCTATTAAAAATTCAATTACTTTCTTGAAAATTCGTCTATGTGGATTGAAAAGTTCTTGGTTGAAAATTCATTCTTTTTGGTAGAAAATTCAACTATTTGGTTGAAAATTCAACTGCTTTCTTAAAATTGCGTATATGTGTATTGAAAGTTCATCTTCTTTAGATTAAAAATTTATCCAATTGGGAAAAACGTTCTTGATTGAAAATTCATCTTTCTTGATAAAAAAAACAGCTATTTGGTTGAAAATTCAATCATTTTGTTAAAAATTCGTACTTGAAAGTTCAACTTAAAGGACAAAATTTTGTCCTTAATAATAATTGTTTGTTGTTGTTGTTGAAATTGAACTAATGGGTAGGAAATTTATCTTTATGGGTCGAAAATTCAACCATGTGGTTGAAAATTGAACTATTTGATCAAAAATTCAACTGCTTTCTTGAAAATTCGTCTGTTTGGATTGAAAAGTTCTTGGTTGAAAATTCATCCTTTTTGGTAGAAAATTTAACTATTTTATTAAAAATTCAATTATTTTATTAGAAATGCAACTGCTTCCTTGAAAATGCGTCTATTTGTATTGAAACTTCATCTTTTTTAGATTAATAATTTATCTATCTGGGGAAAAAGTTCTTGATTGAAAATTCATCTTTCTTGATAAAAAAAAAACAGCTATATGGTTGAAAATTCAATTATTTTGTTGAAAATTCGTCTCATTACTTGAAAGTTTAAATTAAAAGGCAAAATTTTTAAGTTTCTACTTAGTTGTAAATGCCACTCTTTGATTGATAATTGTTTTCGTTATTGTTGAAATTCAACTATTGGGTAGGAAATTCATCTTTTTAGGTCGAAAATTCAAGTATTTGATTCAAAATTCAATTATTTTGTTAAAACTTCATTGAATCATTTAAAAATTTGATTTTAAAAAGAAAAGTTTCAGTTTAACTTTAATTTTCTATTCAGTTGTAAATGATACTGTTTGCTTGATAATTATTTTTGTTGAAATTCAACTATTGGGTAGAAAATTGATCTTTGTGGATCGAAAATTCAATTATGTGGTTGTATATTCAACTATGAGGTTGAAAATTCTACTATGTGTTGAAAAATTCTATTGTTTTGTTGAAAATTCATCCCATTACTTGAAAGTTTAATTTTGAAGAAAAAAAGTTTAAGCTTAAGTTTCTATTTAGTTGTAAATGCCATTGTTTGGTTGATAATTGTTTTTTTTTATTGTTGAAATTCAACTATTGGGTAGAAAATTTATCTTTGTAGGTCGACAATTCAACCATGTGGTTGAAAATGTAACTATTTTATCAAAAATTCAACTGCCTTCTGGAAAATTCGTCTATTTGGATTGAAAAGTTCTTGGTTGAAAATACATCTTTTTTGGTAGAAAATTAAAGTATTTGGTTGAAAATTCAACTATTTTATTGAAAATTCAATTATTTTGTTAAAAATTCAACTGCTTTCTTGAAATTGCGTGTATTTGTGTTGAAAGTTCATCTTTTTTAGATTGAAAATTTATCCATTTGGGAAAAAATTTCTCAATTGAAAATTCATCTTTCTTGATAAAAAAACAACTATTTGGTTGAAAATTCAATTATTTTGTTGAAAATTCATCTCATTACTTGAAAGTTTAATTAAAAAGACAAAATTTTTAAGTTTATTTTTAGTTGTGAATGTCACTCTTTGATTGATAATTGTTTTTGTTATTGTTGAAATTCAACTATTGGGTAGAAAATTCGTCTTTATAGGTCGAAAATTCAACTATGTGGTTGAAAATTTAACTATCATATTAAAAATTCAATTTCTTGAAAATTCGTCTATTATGATTGAAAAGTTCTTGGTTGAAAATTCATATTTTTTGGTAGAAAATTCAACTATTTGGTTAGAAATTGAATTATTTTGTTGAAAATTCGTCTCATTACTTAAAAGCTTAAGTTTGAAGAAAAAAAGTGTAAGTTTGAGTTTCTATTTAGTCGTAAATACAACTGTTTGGTTGATAATTAATTTTGTTGTTTTTGGAATTCAACTTTTGGGTAAAAAATTCATCCTCGTAGGTCGAAAATTCAACTATGTGGTTGAAAATTCAACTATTTTATTAAAAATTCAACTATTTTTTGGAAAATTCAATTGCTTTCTTGAAAATTCATATATTTGTATAGAAAGTTCATCTCTTTCGGATTAAAAATTTATTTATTTGGGGAAAAATTTCTTGATTAAAAATTCATCTTCCTTGATAGAAAAATCCACCATTTCATTGAAAATGTAATTATTTTGTTGAAAATTCATTCCATTGCTTCAAGGTTTAAGTTTAAAGAAAAAAATATTAGGTTTCTTTTTGGTTATAACTGTAACTGTTTCGTTGGTAATTAATTTTGTTGCAGTTAAAATTCAACTATTGGTTTAAAAATTCATCTTTCTAGGTTCAAAATTCATCTGTCGTCTAAAAAATTTGTCTTTTTGGCTTGAAGATTTGACTATTTGGTTAAACGCGCGAATCTTTGTGTGTATTCTTTAGAATATTTTTAAAATACCACAAATTATTATAAATAATATAGTAGTTATAATGATTATTTTTATAATTATTATTTCATAATAAGTATTTATAATAATTATATAAAAATACAGTTGCAAAGAAAATAAAACGGTATATATATAAGATTTTTTTGATTTTTTGAAAATCTTACACCTGGAAATAGTTTAATTTGAAAGAGATACCCAGGATTCGAAAAAAAAATTGTATTCGCAATCGATGAAGGACGGAAGTGTTTACTATTTGCAATTGCGTTTGTCGTTACTCATGTGTATTCACCTTAAACTCATTCAGTATGATGATAAACGAATTTCATCTGTATAATGTCTAAATACAAAATTAAAAAAAAGTGAAATATGACCATGATTTTCGGGGCTACATTATTTTTCGGAATTACGACTGCACTTTGTGTACCGTTTTTGTACGCATATTGCAAGCAATCATCAGTGATAGTGCAGGGTGAGCAAGTGTTTTTTTTGCTTGTCATTCATAGTTTACTGAACAATGGATTAACTAATAATCTTCTAGAACCTTGATTTCAGGGACTATTTATTTTTTATTTGATAGTCATTAATATTAATGAGATCAATTTTCGATATTTCTTCATGGTCATTTGATTGCAACAAAATAATTCAAGTGCGATTTGTGTATTACATGTTTGCTGTTATGATGTATTCGAGTGGTCCAAAATTTTCTTGAAAATTTGAAACGATTTTCGAGTTTTTCAACATTTTTTTAAGTTGAAAAGTGCAAAGAAGTCGAAAAATGTTCCTCATCTTTGAATGAGTTTTTTTTTCGTAGCAACAAATTAATAAAAATTGATTGCGACCAACATTTAGAATATTAGAGTTATCTAACACACATTGTTTGCAGTTTGTTTATTTATTATTAAAAATTACAAATTTTCTACGCCATTAATTTTGTGAACTGAAATTTCTAAATAAGCAATTTTATTAGATGATACAATTTATTTTCACACGTTTCTAACCATTATTGATAATAGAAAACATTTTAATTGTTATTGATTTTTTAATATCATGAAAGATGTCTGATATGATTTATTTAATATATTTAAAATTGATTGCCATTTAATTTTAATCCCTTGATATCTTTGAAAATATTGATAAATTCATTAAAATCTTCCACATCTGTTAGAATTAGTAGGAAACCTTTGCAATTTTTAATCCCTTTTGAATTCCTTTGAACTCCTTGAAATAGTTAGAAATGTTCAGAAAATATTTAAAGTACCTTTAGAATAAAATAAATCGAATTCATTCTCTAAATTTCTCTAGAAATACCTTGAAATTGGTCAAATTTCTTGAAATTTTTCAAATCTTTTGAAATAACTTAAAATATTTACAATCCTCTGAAAGTTTTTAAGTTCTTCATGTCCCTTGAAATTGATAAAATCCATATATATCAATTATAATAAAATTTATTTTATTTCCTAAAGTTCTCTAGAAAGTTGAAGTCCCTAAAAATCCATTGAAATCTTTGCAAATCGTAAAAATCTATTAAAATAAGTAGAAACTGTTCGAAATCATTCAATTATAAATGAAAGTTATTTCTTAAAGCACTTTAAACAAATAACCGTTCAAATCTCTTCAAATGTTTAAAATATTTTGAAATATGAAATTTGTGGAGATTTAATAAAATTTTTCAAATCTTGTTAAAGATCTTCCCGTCTCTCCATAGCGTAGTTGGTTAAAGCATCAGACGGGAAATCTGAATGACGTGGTGTTCGAATGTCAGCAGAGCTAGATTTTTTTCACAACTTATAAAATTGATAATCAATATTTAAAAAATATTGATTTCAGACCAAGTAGACAAAAAACATTAACATCATATTGGTTAAACTTCATTATTTGACTTATATTTTGAAAAAATCGAAAACCTTTTTTACTTTTCAAAAAAAGACTTCAAATCCCATTAAATGTTTAGAATCGCTTGGAATTCCTTGAAATTGTATTTAACTTCATTTTTTTTCCAAAGATATCTAAAAATCCCTTAAAATCGAGCCTTAAATATTTGAAAATCCCACAATATTATTTGAAATCAATTTAAATTATCGGAATCACTTGAAAGATTCAAAATCACCTGAAATTTTTTAAAATCTTTCCAAATAGCTTGAAAATGTTTAAATCCTGAAAATACTTAGAAATAACTGGAGGTCTTATAAAATCCATTATATCTTGTGAAATTTTTTGAAATCGTTTCAAATATTTGGAAATCTTACAAAATTCTTTGACTTTTTCAAACTCTTTTTAAATTATTTTGAAATTTTTGAAAATAACTCAAAAGCTTTAAAATAGTTTAAAATGTTGTAAGTTCCTTCATGTGTCTCAATATTGTTGAAATCCGTTTTAAATCCTTGGTAATTAAATAAATAAATTCAATAAAAGTTCAATAGAAATTCCTTAAAATATTTTTAAAAACCTACAAAATTCTTTGAATTTCCTTGAAGTTTTGGAAATATTTTTAAATTCTTTAGAATTCCTTGAAATATCGTGAAATCTTTAAAATATTTCAAAATCCCGTAAATTTGGTAATGCTGCCAAATTTTTTGACATTTCTTGAAGTTTTTTAAATCTCTTGAAATTCTTCAGAATCTGTTAAAATAGCTTAAAATGTTTGAAATCTTTCGAAATGATTGGAGATCCTATAAAATCCCTTTGATCTTGTGAAATTTTTTGAAATCTGAAATTCTTCGAGATTCCTTTAATTTTTAAAATCGTTTGAAATTTTTTCAAATTTGTTCAATCAAATTAAAATCTCTGAAATCCTTTGAAGTAATTGGAGATTCTGTAACCTCTTTAAATATTGTGAAATTTTTAGAAGTACATTTAAAACTATTTGAATCTCCTGAAATTCTTGAGAATCTTTAAACCACTAAAACTAAAATGTTGTGAAATTCTTTGAAATCTGCTCGAGTATTTGGAAATCTAACAAAATTTGTTGACATTCCTTGACATTTGGTAAACCTATTAATTTCTTTGAATTATTTTAAAGTAATTTAAAAAATGTTCAATTGTGTGAAATGTTGTAAGCTCCTTCTTATGCCTTGAAAATTTTCAAATCCATTTGAAATCCTTGGCGATTCAATAAAATCCTTTGAATATTCTGGAATTCCTTGAAATTATTTTAAATCCCTTTATTTTCTTCCCATCAGTTTCCAAAGTTCTTTAGAAATCGCTTCAAATTTCTGGAAATTTTCCAAATTTGTTTGAAATCCCTTGAAGTTTTTGAAATACTTTGAAATTCTTTAGAATTTGTTTAAATAGCTTAAGATCTTCAAAATATTCAAAAATTGCGTAAATCCCTTGAAATAATTGAAGGTGCTATGAAATCCGTTGAAGCTTGTGAAATTCATTGAAATCTCTTAAAATCTTTGGTAATGCTACAAAATTCTTTGACATTCATTAAAAAATTTTTTAAATCTCTTGAAATTCTTTGGCATCTATTTAAATAGCTTGAAATGTTTTGAATCCTGTAAATCCTTTGCAATAACTGGAGATTCTATAAAATCCCTGAAATATTGTGAAATTCTTTAAATTCCCTTGAAATTGTTGAAATCCTTTGAAATTATTTGAAATCTGTTAAAATAGCTGAAAATATTTGAAATACCTTGGATTTGTTGAAATTTCTTGAAATTCTTTGGTATCTGTTAAAATAGCTTAAAATCATTAAAATCCCATAAATCCTTAGAAATAATGGGAGATTCTATAAAATCTCTTAAATCTTGTGAAATTCTTCGAAGTCTCTTAAAATTTTTAAATCCCTTGAAATTTTGGGATTTTCTTGAAAATCTCTCTCTCTCTCTTAAAATCTCGTGAAAAATAAGTGGGTAGGCTGGGTCTCCATGGCCTCTATGCCCGGGAAATAGTAATTAATAAGATCAATATTTTTTGAATATTGATTATCAATTTTATGAGTTGTGAAAAAAATCTCTCCAACTTTGCTGGGATTCGAACATCAGGGACTTTCAGATTTCTGGTCTGATGCTTCAACCAACAAAGCTACGGAGGGACGAGAAGATTTTCTTCACAACTCCTACAAGTTGAATCTCGACGTCATTCAATGTGGTTGCAAGATTAGTTTCTAATCATTCCAACATGAGAGTGATTTTTATCAATCGATGTTATGGTTTTTAACCAGCGAAATAGTAATCAATATGATTTTAATGTTATCCATATTTTCTGAATATTGATGATTAATTTTATAAGTTGTGAAAAAAATCTCTGTGGCTCCGCTGGGATTCGGACATCAGGTATTTCAGATTTCCGGTCTGATGCTTTACCCAACTAAGCTACGGAGAGACAAAACGATTTTTTTCACAACTTCTAGAAGTTGAATGTCGACGTCATTCAATATACTTGCAAGATTAGTTTCTAATCATTCGAACATCAGAGTGATTTTTATTAATTGATGATATGGTTTTTGACTAGCGAAATAGTAATTAATATGATTTCAATATTTTTTGTCTACTTGATCGAACACCAATATTTTTTGAATATTGATTATCAATTTTATAAGTTGTGGAAAAAATCTCTCTAGCTCCGCTGGGATTCGGACACCAGGTCTTTCAGATTTCCGGTCTGGTGTTTCAACCATCTAAGCTACGGAGAGAAGAGAAGCTTTTTTTCACAACTTCTACAAGTAGAATGTCGACGTCATTCAATGTAATTGCAAGATTAATTTCTAATCATTCCAACATGAGAGTGATTTTTATTAATCGATGTTATGGTTTTTGACCAGCGAAATAGTAATTAATATGATTTTGATATTTTTTGTCTACTTGGTATAACACCAATATTTTTTGAATATTGATTATCAATTCTATAAGATGTGGAAAAAATCTCTCTAGCTCCGCTGGGATTCGGACACCAGGTCTTACAGATTTCCGATCTGATGCTTTAACCAACTAAGCTACGGAGAGACGAGAAGATTTTTTTCACAACTCCTACAAGTTGAATGTCGACGTCATTCAATGTACTTGCAAGATTAATTTCTAATCATTCCAACATGAGAGTGATTTTTATTAATTGATGTTATGGTTTTTGACCAGGGAAACAGTAATTAATATGATGGTAATATTTTTTGTCTGCTTGGTCTAAAATCAATATTTTTTAATATGGCAACGGCCATACCACGCTGGAAACACCAGTTCCCGTTAGATCACTGAAGTTAAGCAGAGTTGGGCGCGGTTAGTACTTGGATGGGTGACCGTTCGAGAATAATACTATTGCGTTGCTGTTGGCGGTCGTGGGTGTGGTGAGCCCACACTTGTAGTTATTTACTACAAGAAACTACCCACCTAGAAACACTACCCGAATCGGGTAGTGTCACGCCTACCCCTAGAGGCTCGCCGAAAGGGAAACGGCTTAATGGTATAAAAAAAAAAAATTATTAATTTTATAAGTTGTGAAAAAATCTCTCTGGCTCTGCTGGGATTCGGCAACCAGGTCTTTCAGATTTACGGTCTGATGCTTTGACCAACTAAGCTACGGAGAGACAAAAAGATTTTTTTCACAACTTCTACAAGTGGAATGTCGACGTCATTCAATGTAATTGCAAGATTAATTTCTAATCATTCCAATTTGAGAGTGATTTTTATTAATTGATGTTATGGTTTTTGACCAGCGAAATAGTAATTAATATGATGTTAATGCTTTTTGTCTACTTGGCCCAACACCAATATTTTTTGAATATTGATTATCAATTTTATAAGTTGTGAAAAAAATCTCCGCTGGAGTAGTAGCTCCGCTGGAATTTGAAATTTTCACCGAAATTTCGGAACTGGAAAATTCGAAACACCAGGTCTTTCAGATTTCCGGTCTGATGCTTTAACCAGCTAAGCTATGGAGGGACGAGAAGATTTTATTCACAACTCTTACAAGTTGAATGTCGACGTCATTCAATGTACTTGCAAGATATATTTTTAATCATTCCAACATGAGATTGATTTTTATTAATCGATGTTATGGTTTTTGAATAGCGTCGACATTCAACTTTTAGGAGTTGTGAAGAAAATCTTCTTGTCTCTCCATAGCGTAGTGGGTTAAAGCATCAGACCGGAATTTTGAATAACCTGGTGTTCGAATGTCAGCAGAGCTAGAGAGATTTTTTTCACAACTTATAAAATTAATAATCAATATTCAAAAAATATTGATTTCAGACCAAGTAGACCAAAACATTAACATCATATTGGTTAAACTTTATTATTTGACATATATTTTGAAAAAATCGAAAACCTTTTTTACTTTTCAAAAAAAGACTTTTTTGGGCGACCCTGATGATCATCAGTAAAAAAAATTGATTTTCTTTTTTTATATTATAGAAAGTGATGAGACAGAAAATGAGGAAGAGTCCGAAAATAGGGAGGATATTTTGTCATATTCCTTACGTGTTAATGAGTCCTTAGAAACAGAAAAAAAGAAGATAATGAAAGATGCGACCGTAAATACAATAGAATCAATGGCCTCGGATGCAACCTCGTATAAAAAATTGGCATCTATTAGAGAGAATTGTCAAGAGGAGCGAAATGAAATTGCTCATACTGCGTCGACTCAAACGTCTGCATCAATTTATTCGACCGAATCTTCATCTTCTTTTGCAAAAACTCGTGGACCAATGAAAGTGCAGGCTCTCGTTCATGCCAAAAATCCAAATAGCGAATCTTTCACCCAAGATACTTTCGATGAGAGAAATGCCTTCAATCACGCCAATAAGAATAATCCAATGAGGAAGAGACTGTTTTATAAAAAGGAAAAAACTAGCGAGAGGTTCAAGAAGATTTGGACCAGTGAGTATAACATTTTTAATTCGAAATTTGTGTTGAAACCAGAAAAAAATTTTCAAGGTCAATGTAAAATTTGTTCACATTGAATACGAGACAATTCTGTACAATCTTGACAAAATCTTGACACAAATAATCTATTAAGATTATTAAATTTGCCAATTAGGAAAAGAAAACAATCCAAAATATTTTAAAAAAACATTTCCAAAGATTGCTGAAATTCAATAAATTCTTTTTTTTTAATTTTAAATAAAAAGAGAGATTTCTTACAATAAAATTGAGATGCAATTATGTAAACTTAATTGTTGAAAATCTTAAATTATTCATAAGCAAACCCTGCAGATTGGAAAGAATCGTGAGTTTAGTGTCTCTATTTAAAAAATTTTAATTGAGATTGAAAAGAATTCTATTTGATCATGAATAATTTTTGCCAAATAAGTAGGAAAAAGATTCATAATCATAAAATAAAATTCTAAAGCAACCTCACTTTTCGGCTCATTGAAGACAAAAATAACATAATGAAAAGAGAGAAGATTCTACACTAGAAGAGGACCAACATGTTTCGAGGCCAATTTAGACCTCCTCATCAGGGATTATTTATAGGGAATAACAGAAAATATTTCAATCAGTATTAATTGAAAATTAATTAAGTCCAATGTAATCAAAATTATTTATTGAGAAATTGATTGTTCAATAGAAAATAAATTTTTTCTATTATCTAGCCGAAGAAAATTACCATGTTTCACATTATGTTTTGAGTTTTTCAGTATTTATATCAAATTTTACTAATTTCCTTTTGTTTTTGAAATTGAATCTAACATTTTCATTTATATAAAAAAAATTTTCTAAGAAAAACCCCATGAAATTTGTATACGATCAAAAAGTCTTGTTGTAAAATTGTTGATATTAGTTTTTTACTAATTAAATGAAAATGTTTGATATTTTTCTCAAGGTTTACCATCACATCAAATCTCATTACCACAATTTCTGTCGATTTCAATAAAATCCATTTTCCTAACAATCAATTTAATAAATTTTGATTTTTTTTCTCATAAATCTCTCTTATTTTTTAGAAAAAGGTTAACTCCAGGTATTTGTTTACTTTTGAATAAATCCAAAGTTTCCGTTTTTTTCCCCTTACACATTTGTGAAAACACTATTTAGGAATCATCAATTGTTTAAAAAACAATGTAAATGTTACAAGACATAGTTTAAACAAATTATCAATATTATTATTAGAAATGTTAGATTTGATTTCAAAAACAGTGAAAAAAAGAAATATTTGATATCAATACTGAACAATTCAAAAAATAATGTGACACATGGTCATGATTTTGATTGGAATGATATTAAAATTCTTTATCAAGAAAAAAGTCAGAGAAAGATAGAATTCATGGAGGTGTTATTTATAAAGAGAGAAGTTAACAAGGCTATTCATTTAAAAAGGGAATTGTCAAGATGTAACAAAGTATTGATAGAGTAATTAATTTGTTATAGTGATATTCTTTGAATAGATAATAGAAAAAATTTATTTTCTATTAAACAATCAATTTCTCAATAAATAATTTCGATGACATTGAACTTAATTAATTTTTAATTATTACTGATTGAAATATTTTCTTCACATGTATATTAATTTTTTTCATACCTTTATTTATTCCCTATAAATAATCCCTGATGAGGAGGTCTAAATTGGCCTCGAAACATGCTGGTCCCCTCGTAGCATTAAAAGAAGGGGGGATAGAAAAAATGAGAGGTTGGTTTTTGGTTAACTTTTTCCCTTCTTCTCCCTATTTTTCCATTATGTTATTTTTGTCTCTGATGAGCCGAAAAGTGAGGTTGCTTTGGAATTTTATTTTTTGATAAGGAATATTTTTCTTGCTTATCTGGAAAAAATTATTCATGATAAAATGAAATTATTTTCAATCCTAATTTAAAAATGAATTTATACTTCATATTCGATCCATAGTCGGCTTCTAATAAGATACCGTACTTAAATTACGTGACAGCACAAGGGGGGGGGGGGGGGAACCTTTTCCCCCCTTTTTTCCCGGGCGGGGGGCGGGGGCCCTTCACTCATGTACGTTATTTTTGCAAATTCGCAAAATCTTTTTCCTAAAGATTATCCTTTTAGTTATAAATGTGATTATTTGATTGAAAATTTAATAATTTTATTAAAATATATCTTTTTTTTTGATAATTCGAACGTTTTGTTAAAAATTCGTCTTTTTGAGTTAACAATTCAACTATTTAAGTATAATATTAACCTTTTGTTCAAAATGCATATTTTGTTGCTGATTTTTATTTTTATGTAGAAAAGTCTGTTGAAATCCTTTTGGCTGAAAACTCAACTCTTTTTTTGAAAATTTGTCTTTTGGAATTAAAAATTCACCTGTTTTAGTAAAAATTTTATTTTTCTTGGACGAAAATGCAACTGTTTAGTTGGGAATTTAACAACCTTGTTAAAAATTCATACTTTTTGGTTAAAATTCGACTATTTAGCAGAAACTTAACTTATAGTTTACAATTCTTATTCTGGTGTTGGACAGTGAACTGGAATCTTCTTTGGATGAAAATTTGAGTATTTTTTTTAGTATTTTTTTTAATTCTTCTGTATTAGAAAAAATATTTCATCTTTCTTGAATAAAAATGCAACCGTTCGGTTGAAAATTGAAATTTTTTCTGAAAATTTGTCTTTCTGATTTCAAAACTCACCTGCTTTAGCAGAAATTACATCTTACTAGGATGAAAATGTAACTGTTTGGTTGAAAATTCAACTATTTTGTTAAAAAGTCATCCTTTTGGTTGAAAATTCCACTGCTTTGTTGAAAATTCAACTATTTCGTAAAAAATTTACTTTTTGTACGAAAATTAATATTTTGGTGTAAAAAAATGAACTGAAAGCTTTTCTGGATAAAAGTTCAACTATAAAGAAAAATTTGTCCTTTTTTTATTAAAAATTCATCTGTTTTAGTATAAATTTAATCTTTTTTGGATAAAAATTCAACTATTTCGTAGAGGACTCAACTATTTCGTTAAAAATTCATCCTTTTTGGTTGAAAAAAACTCGTATTTGTCGATGAAAAATTCAATTTTGTTCGTAGAAACTTATTTCGTGTTAAAAAATTTATATGTTGATCTTGAAAAGTCAACTGGAATCTTTTCTGAATAAAAATTCGACAATTTAAAAAAATGTTATTTTCTTTTTCAATGAAAATTCGTCGGTTTGAAGAGAAATTTGATCTTTTTTGGATAAAAATACAACTATTCTGTAGAGAATTCAATAATTTTTCGAAAAATTGATTCTTTTTGGGTGAAAATTTGTCTCTTTGGATTGCAAATTCAATTTTTTTGTAGAAACTTATTTCTCGGGTAAAAATTCATATTTTGATCGCAAAAAGTAAACTGAAATCTCTTTTAACGGAAAATTCAAATATTATTTTTCATTTCATCTTTTTGATTTATAAATTCATCCGCTTTGGTAGACATTTTTTTTAATGAAAATGCAATTTTTTGTTTAAAAATTCTTCTTCTTTGCTTGAACATTCAACTATTTTATTTGAAAGATTTGGTTGAATCACTTTGTTGAAGAATGTTTTTTTTTAAGAGTTATAATTTAGTTGAAAATTCATCTCTTTAGTTAAAGTTTAATTATTTTATTGAAAATTAATATTTTGTAATTGAAAATTCAACTACTTGGGTAAAAGTGGAACTACATTGTTAAAAAGCTATTTTTTAAATTGAAGGCTTATGTCTTTGGTTAAAGTTTTAACTGTTTAGTGGAATTTTCGTTTGTTTGTTTAAAATTAATTTTTTGACTGAAAATGTAACTTTGAGATTTTTTCAAGATTGATCTTTTTTAGTTGAAAATTCTCCTTTTTTTGATAAAAAGAAAAAATAATTTCCTTGGTTTAAAATTTCACTTTTGTTGGGTAAAAATGCATGAGTTTCGTGGAAAAATAATTTTTTGCTGAAGTCATATTTTTTGTTTGTAAATTAAATTTTTGTAGAGAAAATTCATCTTTTGGCTTGAAGGTTAAAAAATTTAAGTAAAATTTTCTTCCATCAGGGAAAAATCTGTTTTTTTTTGAAAATTAGTTTTTTTGGTTTTAAAAAACGTTTTTTTTTTGTATAAATTTCATCTTTTCTCGATTGAAATATAAACCATGATACTTTTTGTTGGGAATTTATCTTTTTAGGTTGAAAATTCAACTATTATGTTAAAACTTGTATTATTTTGTTGAAAATTCAAGTAATTTTGAAAAATACGATTGACAAATGAATTAAAAATTTTTTTTAACCAATTATTTTATTGTTTCAAATTTTTGATTGAATTTAGATTGAAGTTTTAAAGGGTTTGAATCTACAAAAGTTATAATGTCACCATTTTTTACTACTAACTTTTTTTAAAATTTGAAATGAAGTTCGGATTCGTGTAAGTTTCAGCGTTCCATAGTAGATTTTTTTCCATTTTTAATGCTTCCTATTTAAAAATGCTTTTTATTTTGAAATTATTTTCAGAATAATTCAATTTTAAAGGTTTGAAATTGAAAATTTTTCTAGTTTGAAGCGTGAAAATGACGGTGAATTTATTTTTTGCTTTAAACAAAATTTGTTCAGTATGATAACAGTTTAAAATTTTAAAATTACAGAAGCTTTGTCTTTTACACGTTCAATTTAATTTTCGATTTCAAATTGTCAAATTTTAATCACTTTGAAGAGAAATTTATTAAAATTCAAAAGTTTGGAATTTTAATTTTGAACTATTTTAATGAGAAATAATACAATTTTAATTTTTTGAATTTTAAATGATCCAGTTTTGAAAATTCAAATCTGACTATCCAATTTTTAACACTTTCAAATTGTTCTATTTTCGAAATGTTAAACTGAAATCAAAGAATTTCGAGATTCTTCAATACAAAATTAAATTCTTCAATTTTACACGCTTTGATTTAGAAATTATGCAATTTCAACTCTTTTCAAATAAAAGTGTCCAATGTTTAAATTTTTAGTCTGAAATTTTTCAATTTTCAAAGCTTTCATTGACAGTTTTTTAAACTTCAAAAACTTTCAATTTCAAATTGTCAAATTTTAATCGCTTTGAATTGAAAATGATTTAATTTCAAAAGTGTTCAATTCAAAAAATTATTATATTTCAGACGATTTCAATTGAAAATTTTAATTTCTTTGAATTTTAAATGATCCAGTTTTCAAAATTTGAATCTGAATCTATTCAATTTTTAACATTTTGAAATTGTCCTATTTTCAAAATGTTAATATGAAATCATTCAATTTCGAGATTTTCTAATTGAAAATAAAATTGTTCAATTTTAAAGCTTATAATTAGAAATAATACAATTTCAAATCCTTCCTAATAAAATTGTTCAGTTTTCAAAATTTTAGTAGGAAATTTTTCAATTTTGAGAGCTTCTATTAGAATTTAAGAAAATGTTTAACACTTTTAATTGAAAATTATATAATTTCAAATGCTTTTATTTATAAATTATAAAAGTTCAATTCCTGTTCATTCCATTTGAAATATTCTCCTTTTTCAAAATTTCACCTAACCTAAGATCGTTCTAATTAGAACGTTTTTAATTCAAAATCGTTAAATATTAATTTTTGTTCAAATTTCAAACGCTTTTAATTCGTAATTAATAATAATTATATATATATATATATATCTATATCTATATCTATATATATATATAATTATATATA
>CAKNXH010069410.1:0-21298 GCA_932178445.1 Andricus quercusramuli
GTTGAAATTTATCTCTTTTGATGGGAATGTACATATTTTTTTTTTAAATTCGTCTTCTTGAGTTGAAAATTCAACTATTTAGTTGAAAATCCAACTATGTTGTTTGAAAATGGCCTTTTATGGATTAATTCAACGTTTTTTTTTTCATTTGCAGTTGAAATCTTCTTTGATTAGAATATCAAATATTACAGTTTTTGTTGAGAATTCCTCTTCTTTGGTGGAAGTTTTACTAGTTTATTGAAAGTTAAGATACTTTGATGAAAATTCACTCTTCTGGTTGAAGATTCACAATTTTAGTTGAAAATTCATATTTTTTGGCAATAAATTATTCTTCTTGGTTGAAAATTCACTCTTTAGTCTAAAAATTCATCAATTTGGTTGAAAAATCATCTCTTTGGATGGAAATGTACCTATTTTGTTAAAAATTCGTCTTCTTGAGTTGAAAATTGGACTATTCAGTTGAAGATTTAACTATGTTGTTCAAAACTTTCCTTTTATGGATTAATTCAACGGTTTTTTGACAATGAACTTTTTTCTGAAGTAGCCTTTTTTGAATGAATTTAATTGTTTTTTGTATTGTAAATTAAAATATTTTCCAGTTGAAATATCATCTTTCACATTTTTTGTTGAGAATTCCTCTTTTTTGGTGGAAATTTTACTCGTTTTTTGAAAGTTGGAATATTTTTATGAAAATTCACTTTTTTGTTTGAAGATTCATAATTTTAGTAGAAAATTCTAGTTTTTAAAGTTCCATCGAAAACGTTCACTTTGAAAGTTTCAAAACACGACGATTTTGATGAATCAATTAGGGAAAATTATAAAGTAACAATAAAATAATAAACAGTTCTTATGGAAAATGTATAAGAAGGGCTCTTGAATAAATTATTATGAATCCTGATAAAAATTTCAATTTTTATAAATTTTTATAAGCTTCATTTAGTTTGAAACTTTTTATGGAAACTTTCAGCCGAAAGTTCCAAAAAGTATAAATTTCTGAATCACACATTGCTTGGTTTCATTTTAAAAATCGTAAAATAATTTTTTCACAGAGATCTGATTTTTGCAAAAGCTTCATCGTGACTCAGTTTCATTATTGTAAAAATGACTCCCGCATCATTCTTTTTATAAATTACATATTTCATGAGTGAGATCATCATAAGCAACCCTTTTTACACATCACCTTGACTAAATACGTCACTTTTCTTCAAGTATACATATTTCTTTTTTCAGTATATATCCTGTTTGGGAATACCAAAACGTTTAAAAAGGTATGTTTAAAATGATCAATGAGTAGACTATCTAAAATCGAATTTGACCCTGACATAATACACAAGAGGAACTAGGATGAAATATGATTGAAATAATTAGATATGATTCGTATTTTTTGGAAAAAAATTAATCTTGTCGGAAACTTAATTCTTTTTTGTTTAAAATTCAACTGTTTTGCAGAAAAGTCGTTTTTCAACTTGCAAATTCAAGACTTCGATAGAAAGTTATACTATTTGGTTGAAAATGGAATTTACTGTTAAAAATTCATATTTTGGATTCAAAATTCATCTATTTTCGGTTAAAGAGTAACTTTTAAACTGAAAATTTAACTATTTCATTTTTTGTTGAAAATTGATCTTTTCCAGTTAAAAATTTCACTAGTTGGTTGAAAATCTATATTTTTAGTTAAAAATTGAACTATTTGGTTGAAAGTTCACGTATTTTGTTCATAATTCGTATTTTTGGAATGGAAATAAATTTTTTTGATTGAAAGATTATTAGATTATCTTTTTTTGGTTTAAATTTCAAGAATTTGGTTGAATGATGGACACTTTTGTTGGAAATTCAGTTGTTTTTGTTGAAGCCTCATAATTTTAATTGAAATTTCATATCTTTGGTTGAAACTTTAATTACTTTGTTTGAAATTTGCTTTAATTTTTGGTAAAAAATTTATCTTCTCTACTGAAAATTCACCGTTCTGGTTAAAAATTCATCATTTTTATTGAAATTCATCTCTTTGGTTGGAAATGAACTTTTTTGTCAAAAAACAATATTTTCGGTCAAAAATTCAACTGTTCTGTAGAAAAGTCGTTTTTTAGCTTGAAAATGCAACAATTCGATAGAAAATCATACTATTTGGTTGAAAATGGACTTTACTGTTGAAATTAATATTCTGGATTAATAATTCATCAATTTTTGGTTAAAAAGTAATTTTTGAACTGAAAATTTCACTATTTTATTTTTAGTTGAAAATTTATCTTTTTCAGTTAAAAATTTCACTAGTTGGTTGAAAATCTATCTTTTTAATTAAAAATTCAACTATTTGGTTGAAAATTCACGTACTTTGTTAATAGTTCGTATTTTATTGATAAAAATTAATTTTTTCGATTAAAAGATAATGTTTTGGGATGAAAATTCAACAATTTGGTTGAATGATGAACTCTTTTGTTGAAAATTCATTTTTTTGTTGAAGTCTCATAATTTAATTAAAAATTCATATCTTTGGTTGAAAATTTAATTACTTTGATTGAAATTTGTTTTTCTTTTCGGTAGAAAATTAATCTTCTCTATTGAAAATTCACCCTTTTGGTTAAAAATTCATAATTTTCGTTGGAAATTCATCTTTTTGGTTGAAAATGAACTTTTTTGTCAAAAATCAATATTGATTGGTCAAAAATTCAACTGTTTTGTAGAAAATTGGGGTTTTGGCTAAAAAAAATTTCAATTTGGTTAAAAAATAAACTTTTTTTTAAAGTCACCTTTTTTGAATGAATTCAATTGTTTTTTTTATCATGAATTAAAATATTTTGCAGTTGAAATATCATCTTTCACATTTTTCGTTGAGAATTCCTCTTTTTTGGCGGGAATTTTACTGATTGGTTAAAATTTGAAATACTTGGTTAAAAATTCTTTTTTTTTGGTTGAAGATTCATAGTATTTGTTGAAAATTCGTCTACTTCGGTAGAAAATTAATCAAATTGATTGCAAATTCACCCTTTTGTTTAAAAATTAATCACTGTACTATTTTGTTTAAAATTAATTTTTCCTTGTTTGATAATTAATTTTTTAAACTGAAAATTTGACTATTCCATTCTTTGTTGAAAATTGCTATTTGCAGCTGAAAATTGGTATTTTGTAGTTGAACATTACACTATTTGGTTACTGCTTTGTTTAAAATTAGTTTCTTTATGGTGCAAAATTAATCTTCTTTGTTAAAAATTCAAGTGTTTTGCAGAAAAGTCGATTTTCATTTTGAAAATTCAAAAATTCGGTAGAAAATTAAACGATTTGATTGCACTATTTGGTTGAAAATTCTGGTAATTTGTTAAGAATTCGTATTTTTTTAAAGAAAATGTTTTTTTTTTCAATCATCACCAATCAGGTTGAAAATTCAACAAATAGGTTGAATGTTGAACTCTTTTGTTAAAAATTCATTTTTTTTATTGAAGCCTTTCATTTTAATTAGAAATTTAACTCTTCGGCTGAGAAGTTTGTTTGTTTTTGGTGAAAAATTAATCTTTTTCATTGAAAATTCACTCTTTTGGTTACAAATTCGTAATTATCGTCGGAAATTTATCCTTTAGATTGAAAATTATAATTTCTGTCAAAAATTAATTTTTTTCTGTCGAAAATTCAACTGTTTTGTAGAAAATTGTTTTTTTTTTGCTTAAAAATTTCACAATTTGGTTGAAAAATGAACTATTTTGTTGCAAAGTCGCCTTTTTTGCATGAATTCAACTGTTTCTTCATTATAAATTGAAATATTTTTCAGTTGAAATATCATCTATTACATTTCTTGTTGAGAATTCCTCTTTTTTAGTGGATATTTCACAAATTAGTTAACAGTTGAAATACTTTGTTGAAAATTCATTTTTTTCGGTTGAAGATTGCTAATATATTTTTATTTGACAATTAATTTTTCAAACTGAAAATGTAACTATTCCATTTTTGGTTGAATATTGCTATTTTTGGCTGAAAATTAGTATATTTTATAGTTGAAAATTACAATATTTATTTGAAAATTCCCTTAATTTATTGGGAATTCGTTTTTTGTTTAAATCAATCTTCTTAACTGAAAATGTATTCTTTTCAGTTGAAGATTTAACTTCCCTGTATAGAAAAGACGCTTTTTAGCTTCAAAATTCAACAATTCGATAGAAAATTACACTATTTCGTTTAAAATTGAATTCATCGTTCAAAATTCACATTTTTGGTTGAAAATTCAACTAGTTTAGTTAAAAATTGAACTATTTTGTGGAAAATGCGATAAATTTTCGGTTAAAAATCAATTTCTTAAACTGTTTGTTCGAAAATTCATGTATTGGGTTGAAAATTCACGTATTTTTTTGAGAATTCGTATTGTTTTTGAAGAAAATTTATCTTATTCTTTGGAAAATAATATTTTTCATTGAAAATTTAGCTATTTGTTTGAATGTTGAACTCTTTTGTTAAAAATTGATTTTTTTCGAAGACTTATTATTTTAGTTGAAAATTCATCTCTTTGGTTAAAAATTAAACTATTTTGTATCCACAATTCGGTAGAAAATTGAACTATTTGATTAAAGATTGACTTTATTGTTCAACATTTATATTTTTGTTTGAAAATTAAACAATTTCAGGTATACAAATTTGACTACCTTGTTGAAAATGCGATAAATTTTTGGTTAGAAATTATTTTTTGACCTAAAAATTGAACTACTTTATTTTTTGTTGGAAAGATATATTTTTTAGTTGAAAATTTCAATAGTTGGTTGAAAATCTATCTTTTTATTTAAGAATTGAACTATTTGCTTGAAAATTAGGGTAATTTATTAAGAATTCGTATGTTTGAAAAAAAATGTTTTTTTTTATTGAAAAATCTTTTTTTTTGTTTAAATTGATCTCTTTGGTTTAGAATTGAACTACTCTCTTTGCTTGTTTTTCTTTTCAGTAGAAAATCAATCTTCTTTATTGAAGATTCACCCTTTTGTTTAAAAATCGTAAATTCCGTTAGAAATTTATCTTTTTGATTGAAAATTAACTTTTCATGTCAAAAATTAATATTAACTTGTTTGAAAATGCGATAAATTTTTAGTAACAAATTAATTTTTTGAACTGAAAATTGAACTATTTTATTTTTGGTTGAAAATCTATCTTTTTTAGTTACAAATTTTACTAGTTGGTTGAAAATTTATCTTTTTTAGTTAAAAATTTCACTAGTTGGTTGAATGTTGAATGTATGGTTAAAATTATTAATGATTAGATTATCTAAGATCAAATTTGACCCTGACACAATATGCAAGAGGAACTAGGATGAAAAGTGATTGAAATAATTAGATGTGATATGCGTGACAAATCTCCTTCGAGATCTTATTAAACTAGTTAAATTCCTCACAATAATAAGTATAATTTATAACCTATTATGCAAATATCTCGTGTGTAGAAACATTGTAAGACAAAATGCAAAATGCTGTCTTTGATAAAAAAGACGAAATTACAACCAAACGAGATAATTTAAAAAAAAAAATTTTCAACAAAAAATAGGATTTTCAACAAAATAGTTAAATTTTCAACCAAACAGATGAATTTTCAACTAAAAAGATGTGTCATTGATCAAACGGTATACTTTTAAACACAGAAGATTTTTTTTTTCTAAAAAAGAGGAATTGTCAAGCGAAAAACTTGAATTTTCAACTACATAAGATTAATTCTGAAAAAATAATAATTTTGAAATAAAGAGTTTAATTCTCAACGAAGCAGATGAGTTTTGCATTAAAATGATGATTTATTAACTAAAAAAATCAGTTTTCAATGCAGAAGATTAATTCTCTGCCAAAAAAGAGGAAATTTCGACTAAACAAGGTTAAGTTTTAATGAAAAAATAAAATATTCAACAAAAAAATAAGTTTTTCAACTAAATAGTTAAATTTGCAACCAAAAAGATAAAATTTCAAATCAAATAATGATTCATCAATCAAAAGATTGAATTTTAAACCAGCAGGATTAATTTTTTACTTGTAAAAAAGAGAACTTGTCAACAAAAACTTGAATTTTCAATTGAATGCGATTAATTGAAAAAACATTATATAGAACAAAATAGTTTAATTTTAAATCAAACATATGAATTTTCAACTAAAATGATGACTTATAAACGAAAAGAATGGGTTTCTAACCAAGAAGATTACTTTTCTACCAGAAAAGAGGAATTTTCAACTAAACTAGGTTAGTGTTTAATAAAAAAATAAAATTTTCAAAAAAATGGAAAATTTCTAACAAAAAAGTTAAATTTGTAACCAAAAAGGTGAATTTTCAACTGAATAATATTAATAAAAAAAATATATTTAACAAAATAGTTTATTTTTCAACTAAACAGATGACTTATTAACCAAAGGAATGAATTTTCAACCAAGAAGATTAATTTTCTACCAAGAAAGAGGAATTCTTAATACAAAAAAAACTACATAAGATGAATTGAAAAAAAAATATTTAGAACAAAATAGTTTAATTTTCATCCGAACAGATGAATTTTCAATCATGATGAATAATTTTCAGTTGAAAAAAAAATTTTCTACAATTTTCTAAGAAACTAGTTGAATCCTCAACGAAAAAGTTGAATTGTTACCTAGAAATGATCCGCTTTCTCAGCCAATCATGAAACAGTTCAATTTTCAATTTGAAAAAATTAATTTATAAAAAAAAGAAGCATTTTAAACAAAATAGTTAAATTTTCGAAAAAAGGTGAATTTATAATTCGAATGGTGAATCTTCAATCAGAAAAATGATTTTAACAAAGTAATTCAATTTTTAACCAAGTAGTACAATTTTCAATCAAGTAGATGAATTTGTAGGGAAAAATGTGATAGCTGGTATTTCAATTTCAAAATATTTTAATTTTTGATAAAAAAAAAGAAAGATGTTTTTACGAAATGATTTAATCCTCAACAAAAATATGAATTTGCAACTAGAATAATGTTTCTTCTACCATAAAAAAATTAAGGTCGAGTATTCTGTTCCGGCAAAATATGCCGGATTTTAATTTTCTCGTCCGGCACATTTTGCCGGATTTTAATTTTCTCTTCCGGCATATTTTATCGTGTACTAATTTGAATTCCAAGAAATTTATTATGAATTCCAAACGATATTTATTATTATTTCCAAATAATTCTAGATTAATTACAACGAGTTAAAAAATTCATATTTGCAAAAATATGTCGGACAATAGGAAATTAAATGGAGATATTGAAATTGATGGAGTTTATGTGTCATCTGTAGTATATCTGTACATATCTGTATTCCTTGCCGGATCTTAATTTTTTCTTCCGGCAGATTTTTCCGGATTTTAATTTTCTCTTCCGGCATATTTTTAATAACGTTATAATTCTCCGTGAGTTAGCATAAATTTCCATAACTTTCATAAATATCCGAAAATTTCATAAATTTTCACAAACCTAATAAATATTAAAATTTTTTATAAATTTCAACAAATTTAATACATTTTTGAAAAATACCATAAATTTTAGGAATTATGGCAATTCTTCAATCTTTACATACATTTTTTAAAATTATGGTAATAGATCGGTAAATTTTGTAACCAGTCACAGGGATGCCTGCCGGAAGAGAAAATTAAGATCCGGCAAGCTATGCCGGAACAGAAAATTAAAATCCGGCAAAATATGCCGGATCCGTATACACTACGAAAAATAAATGTTTATGACGAAAAACCGGGTTCACCCGAAAAAAAGTTTTAGAAAAGGTTAGCATAACAATAATCCCTTTTCAGCCAAATATGAAACAGCTCAATTGTTAATTAAAAAATTAATTTTTAACAAAATAGTTAAATTTTCACCGAAAAGATTAATTTCAATCTAGGGTAATGAATCTTCAACAAACAAAGTAAAGTTTTAACAAAGTTCAAGTTTTAGCCATGTAACTGAATTTTCAATCAAAAAATGTGATTTCTAAACAAAAAATGTAATAGTCGATATTTAAACCAAATAAGATATTAATTTGAATAAAAACAGTTGAATTTAAACAAAAAGATGACATATTATCAAAAAATATTTATTTTACCAATAAAGATGAATTTTCAACACAATACATGAAATTTTAACCAAACAGTTGCATTTTCAACTAGTGAAGATCAATTCTTAACAAAAACATCAATTTTTAACCAAAAATGAAACATCGTAATCTAATCGAAAAAGCTCGCAAACAGATTCCTTCCATTTAATTACGTATTTTCATTTTTGACTGTCAATAATTTTTTTTGCTGTAGATTTTAGAGCTCACGCCTAAATCATTTTTAAAAGTAAAAAAGCATATAACTTTTCAATTCTTATCGAAATTAAAAATACAATCAGAATAATTTGCAAGCCTTCTTCGTGAAGATGTTACAAGCATAAACAATACAAAGTGTACTTGAGTCAAAAACTATAAAATAAATATATTTCTAATGCTAATGTTACTTTAAATCAACATATATTTTGTGTAGATAGTATCAGAATACTATGTGTCTATATTGTAACTACTACAGATAGGTCTATCAATTTTACAGTATTAGCAATCTGCAAAGCAGACCTTAGTCATTATTATCTACAGGGAGGTACTTGAGCAAAATACCAGTTAAGACTAAATTCTAAGTTTTAAAACTACAAAAGAGAATTTCGTGTCCTTATATTCTAAGATTAATTCTATGATTCGAAGGAAGACTCTTGGTTCGTATCAGTTTCTTTGGGAGTGTTCTCTCTTTGAAAGAAGGAATCATCTTGGCGATGTCAAAGTTGTGCTGAGTGTTGGGGATATTTAACGTTGGTTGCCCAATTTGGTCTTTAGGTTTGAAGCTTGTCTTCAGAGCTGATGTTGTTAGCCAACCTTTGTACAAGCGACGTCTTTGCCTACAAAGATGATCTCTTGCACATCGTCTGAGCTGATTATCTGACTGGCAAATTGATAGCCAGTTACGAGACACCTGAGCAGCATTCAATAGTGACTTGCTGTCCAGGTGTCGTAGTATCAACTGGCTAACTTCTAAAGGAAGATCACTGATGATGTGAGTTTTGTTCTGACTAACGCCGCCGAAGAAGTGCAACAATTTCCTGAAGTATTCCATGTTTGCAGTAGGAGCGAACAGTTGGAAGTGAGTGGTAAGTGAGGACCCAGGAGGTTTTCATACACCCTACCCAGCGGGGTGCTGTTCAACTTCCGGAAACCGACCAATTACAGTACGGCACCCCGCTGGGCAGGGTGTATAAAAGCTCTGTAGGTCCTCATTTGGGACTCACTTCCAACTGTTCGCTCCAACTGCAAACATGGAATACTTCAGGAAACTGATGAGCTTCTTTGGCGTCGGGCAGAAGAAAACTGACATCATCAGTGATCTTCCTTTAGAAGTTAGCCAGTTGATACTACGACATCTGGACAGCAAGTCACTTTTGAATGCTGCTCAGGTATCTCGTAACTGGCTATCAATTTGCCAGTCAGATAATCAGCTAAGACGACAAGCAAGACCTCATCTTTGTAGACAAAGACGTCGCTTGTACAAAGGCTGGCTAACTACATCAGCTATAAAGACAAGCTTTAAACCTAAAGACCAAGTTCGGCAATCAACCTTCAAGATTCCAGACACTAATCACAACTTTGACATCGCCAAGATGATTCCTTCGTTCAGAGAGAGAACAATCTCAAAGAAACTGATACGAACCAAGAGTCTTCCTTCGAATCATAGAATTAGTCTTAGAATATAAGGACATGAGCTTCTCTTTTGAAGTTTTAAAACTTAGCATTTAGTATTAACTAGTATTTTGCTCAAGTACCTATAGGTAGATGATAATGACTAAGGTCTGCTTTGCAGACTGCTAATACTGAAAAAATTGATAGACCTATCTGTAGTAGTTACAATATAGACACATAGTATTCTCATACTATCTGCACAAAATATATGTTGATTTGAATTAACATTAGCATTAGAAGTATATTTATTTGATAGTTTTTTGACTCAAGTACACTTTGTAAGATTTGTGCTTGTAACATTTCCATGAAAAAAAGCTTTTATTCTGATGCTACTTTTAATTTTGATAGAAATTCAAGTTGTCTGCTTTCTCATTTTTAAAAATGATTTAGGAGCGAGTTCTAAAATCTACAGTAAAGAAAAATTATTGACATTTAAAAACGAAATCGATTAGATTATGATTAGTAAAATAAATAATTTTGGATAACAGGTAATCTTTTTCTCTTAATTCAACTGTTCTTATTTCAACTCAACATATCATTTTTGTTAAATATCGACTATCACATTTTTTGTTTAGGATTCATCTTTTTCGATTGAAAATTCAATTACATGTTTAAAGCTTGAAGTTTGTTAAAATGTCATTTTTATCATTGAATATTCATTACTTTAGATAGAAATTCATCTTTTTCGTAAAAAAGAAAATATTTTTTTTTAGTTTTCTCTTGTCATAAATTAATTTTTTTATCTAAATATTGAGCTGTTTCGTGTTTGACTGAAAATTGATTATTATGTTAATTTTAAAAAAAATGTTCTTGGTTGAATCCGGTTGAATTATTTTTTTAACATCTATTTTTTATTGCAGAAAAAAAAATTATTTTAGTTGAAAATTCATCTTTTTCGTTGAGGATTAAATTATTTCTTTGAAACTTCTTTCTTTTTTTGATTGAATTTCACTGTTTTCAATTTGATAACAATCTTTTTTGCTTGAAATATTGACTATTTTATTAAAAATTTAAATATTTTCAAATTAACATATCAGCTATTACATCTTCCGTTACAAAATCATCTACTTCACAAATAGCTGGATTTTTTCGGTACAAATAAGGGGAGTTGGAAAAGGGGCTATTTGTACCGAAATTTCGGTACGTATAGCTGGTTTTTTTCGGTACGCGTAGACACTTCCAAAAAATTATTCTCCTTTGCTAAAAATATGTGTGTTTTGTAGAAAAGTCATTTTTTAGCTTGAAAATTCAACAATACGGTAGAAAATTACACTATTTGATTCAAGATTGGCTTTATTGTTCAAAATTTATATTTGCGGTTAAAAATTCAACTATTTTGGTTATCAATTTGATTATCTTGTTGAAAATGCAATGCATTTTTGGTTGAAAATTAATTTTTCAAGCTAAAAATTGAACTATTTTTTTGTTCGTTGAAAATGTATCTTTTTTAGCTAAAAATTTCACTGGTTGGTTAAAAATATATCTTTTTAGTTGAGAATTGAACTACTTGGTTGAAAATTCAGGCAATTTGTTAAGAATTCGTAGCTTTTTAAAGAAAATGTTTTTTTTATTGAAAAATCACCTTTTAGGTTGAAAATTCAACAAATAGGTTGAATGTTGAACTTTTTTGTTGTCAATTTATTTTTTGATTGAAGCCTCATCATTTCAATTAAAAATTCATCTCTTTGGTTGAGAATTCAACTACTTTGTTTGTTTTTCTTTTTGGTGGAAAATCAATCCTCTTTATTGAAAATTCACCCTTTTGGTTCAGAAATTCGTAATTTTCATTGAAAATTCATCTTTTTCATTGAAAATTAACTTTTTTGTCAACAATTATTATGTATTGGTCGAAAATTCAACTGTTTTGGTTACAGATTCAACTGCCTTGTTGAAAATGCGATACATTTTTGGTTAAAAATTAATTTTTCGATCTGAAGATTCAACGATTTTATTTTTTCTTAAAAAGCTATCTTTTTTAGTTACAAATTTTACTAGTTGGTTGAAAATTTACCTTTTTTAGTTAAAAATTACACTAGTTGGTAGAATTTTGAACTGTTTTGTATGGTTAAAATTATGAATGATTAGATTATCTAAGTTCGAATTTGACGTGTCGTGATATGCGTGACAGATCTCCTTCAAGAGCTTATGAAACTAGTTCGATTTCTCAAAATAATAGGTACAATTTATAAAGTATTATGCAAACTCGTGTTTTTTTTTATGCAAGCTCGTGTTCAGCAACATTGTATGACAAAATGAAAAATGCAGTTTTTGATCCAAAAAATAGACAAATGTACAACTAAACTAAATTAATTTTTCAACAAAGAATAGAATTTTGAACAAAATAGTTGAATTTTCAAACATACAAATGAATTTTGCATTAAATTGATGATTTATCAACTAGAAAAATTAGTGTTTCAATCAAGAAAATTATTTTTCTTCCAAAAAAGGGAAATTTAAACTAAACAAGGTTGATTTTTAAAGAAAAAATTATATTTTCAACAGAAAAATAAAATTGTTAACAAAATAGTTAAATTTGAAACCAAAAAGATGAAATTTCAACCAAAATAATGATTCATCAATTAAGACAGTGAATTTTAAATCAAGAAGATTAATTTTTTACTTTTAAAAAAGAGAAATTGTCAACAAAATCTTCAATTTTCCGCTGAATGAGAATGATTAAAAAACACTGTATTGAACAAAATAGTTCAATTTTAAATCATGCAAATGAATTTTTAATAAAATGATGACTTATTAATGAAAATAATTAGTTTTTAACCAAGAAGATTACTTTTATGTAAGAAAAGAAGAAATTTCAACTAAACTAGATCGATTTTTAATAAAAAAATGAAATTCGCAACAAAAATAGGGAATTTCCAACAAAATTGTTAAATTTGTAACCAAGCAGATGAATTTTCAACTAAAATTATCAATAATTAACCAAAAGTGTGAGTTTTCAACCAAGAAGGTTAATTTTTTACTCTTAAAAGAGAGAAATTGTCAACCAAAATCTTGAATTTTCACCCAAATAAGATCAATTTCAAAAAAACTATATTCAACAAAATAGTGTAATTTTCAATTAAAGAAATGAATTTTCTCCTACAATAATGAATCATTAGCCAAAATTTATTTTATATAACATTATATTTTCTACTATGTTATATTTTATTTATAACTAAGATTTATTTACAGCAAACAAGATTAATTTGCAACCAAAAAGTGATGACTTTCGAACAAAATAGTTAAATTTTCAAAATAAGAATTAATTTTCAACTAGAACGATGTGTATTATCATTATATTAATATTATTATCATATTATAGAAGTTGTAGGCTCCGGAAGCTTCGATCATGATTCCTTAAAGAAACCAATCCCAAAGCTACTGGAACGTGTACGTCATCCGCTTCTGCTCCTTCTGTCCTAGAAGGTAAGCAAGAGCGGGAAATTTACGCGTGAGAACATCGGGCAACACTGTTCCCGGGAGTCAGGTCTCTAGCCGCGGATGACCTTACGCGGCAGACAAGACAGTTGGAGATGAAGGTTTCACCTCTGGATACTTTTTTAGAGCTACCAATCTTTGTAGAATTTAAGAGGAACAGTGTTGACGGACCAGATGGAGTGATCCCAGGAGAACAGCCTTTTGCATCCGGTTCGCGACGAAATGAGCCTGACGCTGGCAAGCCGGAATCTTGTTGAGTTGGCTAATAAATGAAGCTTTCATACCTCCAAGGCAGCCGATTATGAGAATTATAAGATGGACTTTGTAGCCTTGGTACAGCTTACTCAGCTCGAAAAGAAGTGCTTGATATTTCGCCTGTTTTTCTCCCTCCTTTGCCGTGATATTACCATCGGCTGGTGCCGAGAATTCAATCACGTAAATGATCTTGTTCTTCAGATCTTGGAGGACAATGTCAGGCTTCGTAGCACTGATACGTTGAGTGGTGGAGAATGAGAAATTCCAGTAGATCTTACACTGATCATTCTCCACGACTGACTCGAGTTCCCCCTGGGCGTATGGCAAGACGGGCAATAGATCAACACCATACACTGAGAAACTTTAGGTTAGAAAAATTACTAAAACGGATAGCAAATGGGGGCAAAATGCTTAAATTTTGACATTTTAATACATAAATAATAAGTTATACTATTTTTATAAGAAGATTTCCTATTTGGTAATAGCAATCCTTACTATTCTCTGTAGTAAAATCCGATGTAGGAAAAATTAGTAGAGAAATTAATAAATTGTACAAAAAAAATAAAAGTAATAAGTATTTTAAATAACATAATATACTAAATATGTAGAAGAAATTACTATTTTCTGTAGGAACACGATGTGAATTATGGACATTTCCTACTTTTTGTAACAAAGGTTAATACCAATTATTAAATTTGGTCCTAAATATTACTAACTGATTTAGCAGAAAGTATCGAGCCTTGGACCGAGTGCATCTGACGTTTGTCGATCGCCGATCATATTTTTAGGTTGCGAAAATGACATCTAGTTTATGTTTCAATGCAAAATCCGCAAAAAAACATAATTTAAAAAAAAATTTACTTATTTTAATTACATTAAAAATTTTGTTGTTTAAAATTATAAAAATATCATTCATATTAATCAATTAAGGATTAAATGAATTAGAACCAATAAACTTTCTATCATTTAGGTCATATGAAAGTTTTCATTCTGAGTCCCACAATGTCTTATAGGTAGATGGATCATCGCCCGACTGCTGTCCCGGAGACGCGTGTTCGATTCCCGCCAGCCTTCGTTTTCTTCTAACCCGATTTTTCTGTTTCAGCTTCATAATATAAAATACTATCTTTTAAGAATATATACATATATGTAATTTCTAATGTTGTCAATTCTTAATTTAAATAAATGTGAATTATGCGTTAAATGTAGAACATGTGTGTAGGTAGGCTTGTGTGAAAGTTAGCAACACGTATTTATTTTTTTTACTATTCCCACTGTAGCAGATTTTGCTAACCAGTTAGTAATTCGGTGCGCACGGTCCCTGCGCATCATTTTACTACAGTACTTTGTAAATACTGTTATCTTCTACAGATATTAATCCAACAAATTTACTATTTTCTCCTACCAAAATTAGTAAATAGTGCAGACTTGCAGTTTTACTACAGAGGTTAATAAATACTTCAAATGTCTTTTACAATAAATGCAATTGTTTTAACTTTTATTCCAATATATTTTATAATTCTTTAAGTAGCTACGAGTTACTATTGAGGTTAGTAAATATTATTAAAATTTGCTTTTTGCCTCTCATTGCAAAGTTCAGATAGTAAAATCTAGTGTGATTTTTAACAAGAAATACAAACAAGGGTTTCTCAGTGTAGAAATGCCTAAGATGGTAATATATCACTTTTAGAGCTGCATTGTGTCTCAACGGCGATACCACGCTGAAAACACCAGTTCCCGTTAGATCACTGAAGTTAAGCAGTGTTGGGCGCGGTTAGTACTTGGATGGGTGACCGTTCGGGGAATACTGCGTGTTGTTGACCCGTCGTGGGTGTGGTGGACCCACACTGGTAGTATTTATCCACCTAGAAACACTACCCGAATCGGGTAGTGAGGCAATGATCTTTCGAGTTCGAAATGCTAATCAATTTTTTTTTTTTTTTTGTGTCTCTCTATGTACGCGCATTATTATTATGTTTATATATGTTATATCATTATTATTATGTTTATTATTAATATGAATTCTGAACGAGAAATATAATGGCTGATATTTGAATGAAAAAAGATTTAATTAAAAATTTTTTTAAAGTTGATATTTCGACAACAAAATTTTATTTTTAATTTTAACAGATGAATTCAGTATGAAAAAGTGTCTAACAAATTAGTTGAATCCTCAACGAAATAGTTGAATTTTGAGGTAAAAATGATCCAGTTTTTCAGCAAAACATGAAACAGTTCAATTTTCAATTTGAAAAAATTAATTTATAACAACAACAAAAAACATTTCGAACAAAATAGTTAAATCTCTACTAAAAAGATGAATTTCTAACTAGAATGGTGAATCTCCAATCGGAAAAATGATTTTAACGAAGTAATTCAATTTTGAACCAAGTAGTACGATTTTCAATCAAGTAGATGAATTTGCAACGAAAAATGTAATAGCTGATATTTCAATTTAAAAATATTTTAATTTTTCATAAAATAGTCCATATTTCAACCAAAAAAGATTCTTATTGAACTAAAAACAGTGGAAATCAAACAAAAAAAGAAAGAAGTTTCAACGAAATAATTTAATCCTCAACGAAAAAGATGAATTTTCAACTAAAATAATGTTTGTTCTACCATAAAAAAATAAATGTGTAAAAAAATAGTTAAACCTTTAACTTGACACTTGACTTAGCCTGTGACTATGGAAAGTTCAATTTTTAATTGAAAAAATAAATTCTTAACAAAAAAAAACTATTTTGAACAAAACAGTTCAATTTTCACCAAAAAGATACATTTCTATCTGGAGTAATGAATCCTGAACAAAAAAATGACCTTTTGACAAATAACAAGTTATGACCATGTAATTGAATTTATGTAAAAAAATTTTAATTCTCAACAAAAAATGTAACAGTAACTTGTACAAAAAGATGAACTATCATCCAAAAATATTTATTTTACCAACGAAGATGAATTTCCAACAAAATCCATAAAATGTTCATATACATGAAAACTATCAATAATTTTTTTGACTGTTTAATACAGATAGTATTGGAATACCATGAGTCCATATTTTAATAGTAGTCTGCAAAGCAGACCTTAGTCATTATCATCTACTAGAAGGTACTTAAGAAAAATACCAGTTAAGACTAAATGCTAAGTTATAAAACTACAGAAGAGAAACTCGTGTCCTTATACTCTAAGGCTAATTCTATGATTCAAAGGAAGACTCTTGGTTCGTATGAGTTTCTTTGAGGGTGTTCTCTCTTTGAACGAAGGAATCATCTTGGCGATTTCAAAGTTGTGATGAGTGTCGGGGATCTTAAATGTTGGTTGCCGAACTTGGTCTTTAGGTTTGAAGCTTGTCTTGAGAGCTGATGTTGTTAGCCAGCCTTTATACAAGCGACGTCTTTGTGTACAAAGATGATGTCTTGCTCGTCGTCTTAGCTGATTATCTGACTGACAAATTGATAGCCAGTTACGAGATACCTGGGCAGCATTCAAAAGTGATTTGCTGTCCAGGTGTCGTAGTATCATCTGACCAATTTCTAAGGGAAGATCACTGATGATGTCACTTTTGTTCTGACTAACGCCGAAGAAGTGCAACAATTTCCTGAAGTATTCCATGTTTGCAGTAGGAGCGAACAGTTGGAAGTGAATGGTCAGTGATACCCCAGGAGGTTTTCATACACCCTACCCACCGGGGTGTTGTTCAACTTCCGGAAACCGACCAATTAGAGTACGGCACCCCGCTGGGCAGGGTGTATAAAAGCTCTGTAGGTCCTCATTTGGGACTCACTTCCAACTGTTCGCACCTACTGCAAACATGGAATACTTCAGGAAACTGATGAGCTTCTTTGGCGTCGGCCAGAACAAAACTGACATCATCAGTGATCTTCCTTTAGAAGTTAGCCAGTTGATACTACGACACCTGGACAGCAAGTCACTTTTGAATGCTGCTCAAGTGTCTCGTAACTGGCTATCGATTTGTCAGTCAGATAATCAGCTAAGACGACAAGCAAGACATCATCTTTATAGACAAAGACGTCGCTTGTACAAAGGCTGGCTAAGTACAGCAGCTCTCAAGACAAGCTTCAAACCTAAACCTGAAGACCTAGTTCGGCAACCAACCTTTAAGATCCCCGACACTGATCACAACTTTGACATCGCCAAGATGATTCCTTCGTTCAGAGAGAGAACAATCTCAAAGAAACTGATACGAACCAAGAGTCTTCCTTCGAATCATAGAATTAGTCTTAGAATATAAGGACATGAGCTTCTCTTTTGAAGTTTTAAAACTTAGCATTTAGTATTAACTGGTATTTTGCTTAAGTATCTTCCTGTAGATGATAATGCTAAGGACTGCTATTACTGTAGAATAGATAGATCTATCTGAAGTAGTTACAATATAGACTCATAGTATTCGAATACTATCTGCATAAAATATAAGTTGAATTAAATTAGCATTAGGTATATATTTATTTTATAGCTTTTAACTCAAGTACAGTTTGTAAGATTTGTGCTTGTAACATTTTCAAAACTAACTTTTTTTGAAACAGTTTCTGAAATTTTTGTCAAATATTCTGGGTTGTGAAAAAATACTTACAAGTTATTCTAATAACATTTTTAATTTCGATGGAAATTAAAAAAGTCATGCACTTTTTCAACATTTTTCAAAACATAAGAAAAGTTATTTTTCTGATAGATTAAGAAATTGTAATCAAAGTTTTTACTAGGCACCCAATGCATTTCAAACCTATCCCAATGAAATTTATGGATTACACCAAAATTCAAGAAGATTGATCATTTTCATAATTTGAAACAAATTTTTTGAAAGATTTTTGGACCTTTTTGTCAATAAGAAACGTACATGCTTAATGATTTATGCGTGAGATTTAAAATCAACAGTAAAAAGAAATTATTGACACTCACAAATGATAAGTCGTGATTTAATGGAAGAAATCTTTTTACAAGCTTTTTCAATTAGATTATGATCTTTTATCTTTGAATTCAATATAATAATGTTCTCTAAAACATTTTTTTTCCTCGGATAATTTGGGGTTAAATTTATTTTATTTGAAAATATATGATCAAGAAGTCTTTTCTATTCATGCATTAACTTTGAATAATGTCGATGAAAGAAGTTTTTTTCTTTAAAACAGATGTTTCAAATATTATAAATGAGCATAACTTGCTTACTCTTCAATAAAGTTACAGATAAAATGACAGATCAATCGATTCAAAACTTCATTAATCCATGTTGTTAAATGTTCCACTAGACCAACAATAATGAATTTCATGAAGAAAAAAAATTTGAAAAACAAATTGTTGACACTAATTCCAATTGTTTAAATAATTGAAAATTAATAAATTACTGTTAATAACCATTCAACTAGACCAATAGTAATAATTTTTAGGAAAAAAATTTGACTACTGGGTTAGAGGTTGGCCAGGTTTATTAAAAATTAATCTTTACACATTTTCATCATTTACTATTGACAAAGTATTCGAATTGTCATAAATTTTACACCACAGATTTTCAACGGATCTCCACGTTTTGATACCCCCTGAAGCCGTAAATCAAGTTTTGACGATGGTTTCTGTCTGAATTTTAAGCTAAACGACAACAGATAACTTTTTCTACTTTTTTTAAATTTGAATCGAAATTAAAAATGCCCTTAGAATAACTTGTAAGCCTTTTTTCACGAATCAGAATGTTTGAAAAAAATTTCTGAAACTTTTTCGAAAAGTATTTATTTTTTTAAATGTTACAGACACAAATCTTACAAAGTGAACTTGAGTCAAAAATTATAGAATGAATATATTTCGTTAATGTTATATTACTGGGACTTCAAGTTTGCCTTCAATTTGACAATTACCCATATACTTTTTCAATACTTTGCAAATGTTAAAAAAAATAGAAATCAACAAAATCTTTGAGGGAAAAAGCATAGGTTTTTCTAAAAGATACAATTCTTCTCTTAAACTGTTGTATTTATCTGTCGTCGTTTAGTTAAAAATTAGGATGTTCGACTTATTCATTTTCGATACATAAAATCTAAAAAACGAGTTCTATAGAATGATGGTTGGTACAGAAATTATAGATCATTTGAAGGACTTTAATCCTACTTCCATCCTTTTTACTTCCTCGTAGAGGAGGCTCTGTAATGGTAACATTTTCCAAAAATTTTGAACTTATTTAATTAAACCTTCCTCAATTTAAAAGTGTCCAATACAATGTTCTTAGCAATTGTCCGGATGTGTGTGTGGATGTCACACTTTTTTGTGAACACGATTACTAGAAAACGATTGCAGATAAATTGATGAAATTTGCAGGGCCTATTTTCCTTATTAATATCTTGAAACTGGCCAAAGGATTTCTATTAATACTAATTGCATTTTCTTTAGCACTTAATAATATTTTAAAAATCAGTTTTTAATAGTACAACTGTTTTCCTTATCATAATTCAAAGTTGATGCAAGAACATAAAAGATTCCTTGGTTCGAAACGAATCGATTAAGCTATAATATTAGTAGTTGTTTAAGTAACTGCAGCTTATCTTAGGAAAAAAATGTTACTCTTAACATTTGTTAATAGTGTCATTGATTGCAAAAAATCACTTTTGATGATTTAGAGAGAAAAAGATTGTTTAAACAAATGAAAGTTGATTAAACAAAGTGAAATTAATCAGAAAATAGATTAATATTCTCTAGAAGAAAATATTGTTTTCAACATTCTTTAATTGTGTTATTATTTCAAGAAAAAATAACTTTTAAGCTTTTAGAGAGAAAGAATTCTTTAAATAAATGAAAATTGTTTTAATAATTACCGAATATGATAAAAAAAAATTACACATTCATCAACTTTGCAAAAATTATCATTGAAAAATAATAATTTTAAGTTGATTTGAAATCATTTATAAAATACTTGAAAACTCGCTGCTTAGCGATAAAAAATAATTTTTTATTTAATTCGAAAAAATATCGACTTTAGCATGCGTTTGATAGAAAACGGACGCTTAGGACTTTTAGAAGTTTGAAAGAAATCAATGAATATTTCATAATTTCTCGACAATGTATCTAACTATTCAAATATTTATAATCTATTCAAAACGCTTTAAATTCCTGAAAATATTTTTAACTGACTCAAATTTATATTGAACTGAAATATTTCAAAATCTGAATTTATCGAAATCTTTTAAAGTTTGAAGTTCTTTATGAATCTCTTTAATTCTTCTAAATACTTCTCTAATTTAATCGATTTTTATTTTTTTCATCTTACCAAATTGAAACATTTTGCTTTAAAATCTTTGACACTATTTTTTGACAGTTTAGGAAATCGTTAGAATTGTTTAGAAACCTTTTTTAATTTTCTCTCAAAGTTCATTTTTAAAAATGAAAAGCCATTCAAAATATTCACACGAATCTTGAGAAAATTCTTTGTCTAATCTGTTTAGACTTTCTTAACCTTCTAATCTTCAAAAATTATATAAATTTCTCCTAATTTTTTTTCTGTAAAATAAAAAATATTGCCTTAAAATGCTTCAGATTCTTCTTTGACAATTTTTGAAATCATTTTAACTGTTTCGAAATCTTTTTAAATAATCTCCTGAAATTAATTTTTCAAAATATAAAATCATTTTAACTTTCCTAGGAACCTGATGAAAATTTTAATTTTCGTCAAACCTTACAAAATTCTAAAAAAATCTTTACAAGTTTTATAATAAATATAACGTCTTTTGAATTATTCAAAATAAATTATCACTTACAAATTCTAGAAAATAATTGAAAGTGCATTGTAATCTTTCTCAATTTCAATGTTCCTTATTTTTGTGAGTTCGAACAAATTTCAGGGCGAAATGCATGAAAACTCAACAAAAGCATTGAAATGCATTTTTGGACCACACTATGGGGCAAACAAATATAT
>CAKNXH010069411.1:0-20972 GCA_932178445.1 Andricus quercusramuli
GTTGAAATTTATCTCTTTTGATGGGAATGTACATATTTTTTTTTTAAATTCGTCTTCTTGAGTTGAAAATTCAACTATTTAGTTGAAAATCCAACTATGTTGTTTGAAAATGGCCTTTTATGGATTAATTCAACGTTTTTTTTTTCATTTGCAGTTGAAATCTTCTTTGATTAGAATATCAAATATTACAGTTTTTGTTGAGAATTCCTCTTCTTTGGTGGAAGTTTTACTAGTTTATTGAAAGTTAAGATACTTTGATGAAAATTCACTCTTCTGGTTGAAGATTCACAATTTTAGTTGAAAATTCATATTTTTTGGCAATAAATTATTCTTCTTGGTTGAAAATTCACTCTTTAGTCTAAAAATTCATCAATTTGGTTGAAAAATCATCTCTTTGGATGGAAATGTACCTATTTTGTTAAAAATTCGTCTTCTTGAGTTGAAAATTGGACTATTCAGTTGAAGATTTAACTATGTTGTTCAAAACTTTCCTTTTATGGATTAATTCAACGGTTTTTTGACAATGAACTTTTTTCTGAAGTAGCCTTTTTTGAATGAATTTAATTGTTTTTTGTATTGTAAATTAAAATATTTTCCAGTTGAAATATCATCTTTCACATTTTTTGTTGAGAATTCCTCTTTTTTGGTGGAAATTTTACTCGTTTTTTGAAAGTTGGAATATTTTTATGAAAATTCACTTTTTTGTTTGAAGATTCATAATTTTAGTAGAAAATTCTAGTTTTTAAAGTTCCATCGAAAACCTTCACTTTGAAAGTTTCAAAACACGACAATTTTGATGAATCAATTAGGGAAAATTATAAAGTAACAATGAAATAATAAACAGTTCTTATGGAAAATGTATAAGAAGGGCTCTTGAATAAATTATTATGAATCCTGATAAAAATTTCAATTTTTCTAAATTTTTATAAGCTTCATTTAGTTTGAAACTTTTTATGTAAAATTTTGGCCGAAAGTTCCAAAAAGTATAAATTTCTGAATTACACATTGCTTGGTTTCATTTTAAAAATCGTAAAATAATTTTTTCACAGAGATCTGATTTTTGCAAAACCTTCATCGTGACTCAGTTTCATCATTGTAAAAATGACTCCCGCATCATTCTTTTTATAAATTACATATTTCATGAGTGAGATCATCATAAGCAACCCTTTTTACACATCACCTTGACTAAATACGTCACTTTTCTTCAAGTATACATATTTCTTTTTTCAGTATATATCCTGTTTGGGAATACCAAAACGTTTAAAAAGGTATGTTTAAAATGATCAATGAGTAGACTATCTAAAATCGAATTTGACCCTGACATAATACACAAGAGGAACTAGGATGAAATATGATTGAAATAATTAGATATGATTCGTATTTTTTGGAAAAAAATTAATCTTGTCGGAAACTTAATTCTTTTTTGTTTAAAATTCAACTGTTTTGCAGAAAAGTCGTTTTTCAACTTGCAAATTCAAGACTTCGATAGAAAGTTATACTATTTGGTTGAAAATGGAATTTACTGTTAAAAATTCATATTTTGGATTCAAAATTCATCTATTTTCGGTTAAAGAGTAACTTTTAAACTGAAAATTTAACTATTTCATTTTTTGTTGAAAATTGATCTTTTCCAGTTAAAAATTTCACTAGTTGGTTGAAAATCTATATTTTTAGTTAAAAATTGAACTATTTGGTTGAAAGTTCACGTATTTTGTTCATAATTCGTATTTTTGGAATGGAAATAAATTTTTTTGATTGAAAGATTATTAGATTATCTTTTTTTGGTTTAAATTTCAAGAATTTGGTTGAATGATGGACACTTTTGTTGGAAATTCAGTTGTTTTTGTTGAAGCCTCATAATTTTAATTGAAATTTCATATCTTTGGTTGAAACTTTAATTACTTTGTTTGAAATTTGCTTTAATTTTTGGTAAAAAATTTATCTTCTCTACTGAAAATTCACCGTTCTGGTTAAAAATTCATCATTTTTATTGAAATTCATCTCTTTGGTTGGAAATGAACTTTTTTGTCAAAAAACAATATTTTCGGTCAAAAATTCAACTGTTCTGTAGAAAAGTCGTTTTTTAGCTTGAAAATGCAACAATTCGATAGAAAATCATACTATTTGGTTGAAAATGGACTTTACTGTTGAAATTAATATTCTGGATTAATAATTCATCAATTTTTGGTTAAAAAGTAATTTTTGAACTGAAAATTTCACTATTTTATTTTTAGTTGAAAATTTATCTTTATCAGTTAAAAATTTCACTAGTTGGTTGAAAATCTATCTTTTTAGTTAAAAATTTAACTATTTGGTTGAAAATTCACGTACTTTGTTAATTGTTCGTATTTTTTGGATAAAAATGAATTTTTTCGATTAAAAGATCATGTTTTGGGTTGAAAATTCAACAATTTGGTTGAATGATGAACTCTTTTGTTAAAAATTCATTTTTTTGTTGAAGTCTCATAATTTTAATTAGAAATTCATATCTTTGGTTGAAAATTTAACTACTTTGATTGAAATTTGTTTTTCTTTTCGGTAGAAAATTAATCTTCTCTATTGAAAATTCACCCTTTTGGTTAAAAATTCATAATTTTCGTTGGAAATTCATCTTTTTGGTTGAAAATGAACTTTTTTGTCAAAAATCAATATTGATTGGTCAAAAATTCAACTGTTTTGTAGAAAATTGGGGTTTTGGCTAAAAAAAATTTCAATTTGGTTAAAAAATAAACTTTTTTTTAAAGTCACCTTTTTTGAATGAATTCAATTGTTTTTTTTATCATGAATTAAAATATTTTGCAGTTGAAATATCATCTTTCACATTTTTCGTTGAGAATTCCTCTTTTTTGGCGGGAATTTTACTGATTGGTTAAAATTTGAAATACTTGGTTAAAAATTCTTTTTTTTTGGTTGAAGATTCATAGTATTTGTTGAAAATTCGTCTACTTCGGTAGAAAATTAATCAAATTGATTGCAAATTCACCCTTTTGTTTAAAAATTAATCACTGTACTATTTTGTTTAAAATTAATTTTTCCTTGTTTGATAATTAATTTTTTAAACTGAAAATTTGACTATTCCATTCTTTGTTGAAAATTGCTATTTGCAGCTGAAAATTGGTATTTTGTAGTTGAACATTACACTATTTGGTTACTGCTTTGTTTAAAATTAGTTTCTTTATGGTGCAAAATTAATCTTCTTTGTTAAAAATTCAAGTGTTTTGCAGAAAAGTCGATTTTCATTTTGAAAATTCAAAAATTCGGTAGAAAATTAAACGATTTGATTGCACTATTTGGTTGAAAATTCTGGTAATTTGTTAAGAATTCGTATTTTTTTAAAGAAAATGTTTTTTTTTTCAATCATCACCAATCAGGTTGAAAATTCAACAAATAGGTTGAATGTTGAACTCTTTTGTTAAAAATTCATTTTTTTTATTGAAGCCTTTCATTTTAATTAGAAATTTAACTCTTCGGCTGAGAAGTTTGTTTGTTTTTGGTGAAAAATTAATCTTTTTCATTGAAAATTCACTCTTTTGGTTACAAATTCGTAATTATCGTCGGAAATTTATCCTTTAGATTGAAAATTATAATTTCTGTCAAAAATTAATTTTTTTCTGTCGAAAATTCAACTGTTTTGTAGAAAATTGTTTTTTTTTTGCTTAAAAATTTCACAATTTGGTTGAAAAATGAACTATTTTGTTGCAAAGTCGCCTTTTTTGCATGAATTCAACTGTTTCTTCATTATAAATTGAAATATTTTTCAGTTGAAATATCATCTATTACATTTCTTGTTGAGAATTCCTCTTTTTTAGTGGATATTTCACAAATTAGTTAACAGTTGAAATACTTTGTTGAAAATTCATTTTTTTCGGTTGAAGATTGCTAATATATTTTTATTTGACAATTAATTTTTCAAACTGAAAATGTAACTATTCCATTTTTGGTTGAATATTGCTATTTTTGGCTGAAAATTAGTATATTTTATAGTTGAAAATTACAATATTTATTTGAAAATTCCCTTAATTTATTGGGAATTCGTTTTTTGTTTAAATCAATCTTCTTAACTGAAAATGTATTCTTTTCAGTTGAAGATTTAACTTCCCTGTATAGAAAAGACGCTTTTTAGCTTCAAAATTCAACAATTCGATAGAAAATTACACTATTTCGTTTAAAATTGAATTCATCGTTCAAAATTCACATTTTTGGTTGAAAATTCAACTAGTTTAGTTAAAAATTGAACTATTTTGTGGAAAATGCGATAAATTTTCGGTTAAAAATCAATTTCTTAAACTGTTTGTTCGAAAATTCATGTATTGGGTTGAAAATTCACGTATTTTTTTGAGAATTCGTATTGTTTTTGAAGAAAATTTATCTTATTCTTTGGAAAATAATATTTTTCATTGAAAATTTAGCTATTTGTTTGAATGTTGAACTCTTTTGTTAAAAATTGATTTTTTTCGAAGACTTATTATTTTAGTTGAAAATTCATCTCTTTGGTTAAAAATTAAACTATTTTGTATCCACAATTCGGTAGAAAATTGAACTATTTGATTAAAGATTGACTTTATTGTTCAACATTTATATTTTTGTTTGAAAATTAAACAATTTCAGGTATACAAATTTGACTACCTTGTTGAAAATGCGATAAATTTTTGGTTAGAAATTATTTTTTGACCTAAAAATTGAACTACTTTATTTTTTGTTGGAAAGATATATTTTTTAGTTGAAAATTTCAATAGTTGGTTGAAAATCTATCTTTTTATTTAAGAATTGAACTATTTGCTTGAAAATTAGGGTAATTTATTAAGAATTCGTATGTTTGAAAAAAAATGTTTTTTTTTATTGAAAAATCTTTTTTTTTGTTTAAATTGATCTCTTTGGTTTAGAATTGAACTACTCTCTTTGCTTGTTTTTCTTTTCAGTAGAAAATCAATCTTCTTTATTGAAGATTCACCCTTTTGTTTAAAAATCGTAAATTCCGTTAGAAATTTATCTTTTTGATTGAAAATTAACTTTTCATGTCAAAAATTAATATTAACTTGTTTGAAAATGCGATAAATTTTTAGTAACAAATTAATTTTTTGAACTGAAAATTGAACTATTTTATTTTTGGTTGAAAATCTATCTTTTTTAGTTACAAATTTTACTAGTTGGTTGAAAATTTATCTTTTTTAGTTAAAAATTTCACTAGTTGGTTGAATGTTGAATGTATGGTTAAAATTATTAATGATTAGATTATCTAAGATCAAATTTGACCCTGACACAATATGCAAGAGGAACTAGGATGAAAAGTGATTGAAATAATTAGATGTGATATGCGTGACAAATCTCCTTCGAGATCTTATTAAACTAGTTAAATTCCTCACAATAATAAGTATAATTTATAACCTATTATGCAAATATCTCGTGTGTAGAAACATTGTAAGACAAAATGCAAAATGCTGTCTTTGATAAAAAAGACGAAATTACAACCAAACGAGATTAATTTAAAAAAAAAAATTTTCAACAAAAAATAGGATTTTCAACAAAATAGTTAAATTTTCAACCAAACAGATGAATTTTCAACTAAAAAGATGTGTCATTGATCAAACGGTATACTTTTAAACACAGAAGATTTTTTTTTTCTAAAAAAGAGGAATTGTCAAGCGAAAAACTTGAATTTTCAACTACATAAGATTAATTCTGAAAAAATAATAATTTTGAAATAAAGAGTTTAATTCTCAACGAAGCAGATGAGTTTTGCATTAAAATGATGATTTATTAACTAAAAAAATCAGTTTTCAATGCAGAAGATTAATTCTCTGCCAAAAAAGAGGAAATTTCGACTAAACAAGGTTAAGTTTTAATGAAAAAATAAAATATTCAACAAAAAAATAAGTTTTTCAACTAAATAGTTAAATTTGCAACCAAAAAGATAAAATTTCAAATCAAATAATGATTCATCAATCAAAAGATTGAATTTTAAACCAGCAGGATTAATTTTTTACTTGTAAAAAAGAGAACTTGTCAACAAAAACTTGAATTTTCAATTGAATGCGATTAATTGAAAAAACATTATATAGAACAAAATAGTTTAATTTTAAATCAAACATATGAATTTTCAACTAAAATGATGACTTATAAACGAAAAGAATGGGTTTCTAACCAAGAAGATTACTTTTCTACCAGAAAAGAGGAATTTTCAACTAAACTAGGTTAGTGTTTAATAAAAAAATAAAATTTTCAAAAAAATGGAAAATTTCTAACAAAAAAGTTAAATTTGTAACCAAAAAGGTGAATTTTCAACTGAATAATATTAATAAAAAAAATATATTTAACAAAATAGTTTATTTTTCAACTAAACAGATGACTTATTAACCAAAGGAATGAATTTTCAACCAAGAAGATTAATTTTCTACCAAGAAAGAGGAATTCTTAATACAAAAAAAACTACATAAGATGAATTGAAAAAAAAATATTTAGAACAAAATAGTTTAATTTTCATCCGAACAGATGAATTTTCAATCATGATGAATAATTTTCAGTTGAAAAAAAAATTTTCTACAATTTTCTAAGAAACTAGTTGAATCCTCAACGAAAAAGTTGAATTGTTACCTAGAAATGATCCGCTTTCTCAGCCAATCATGAAACAGTTCAATTTTCAATTTGAAAAAATTAATTTATAAAAAAAAGAAGCATTTTAAACAAAATAGTTAAATTTTCGAAAAAAGGTGAATTTATAATTCGAATGGTGAATCTTCAATCAGAAAAATGATTTTAACAAAGTAATTCAATTTTTAACCAAGTAGTACAATTTTCAATCAAGTAGATGAATTTGTAGGGAAAAATGTGATAGCTGGTATTTCAATTTCAAAATATTTTAATTTTTGATAAAAAAAAAGAAAGATGTTTTTACGAAATGATTTAATCCTCAACAAAAATATGAATTTGCAACTAGAATAATGTTTCTTCTACCATAAAAAAATTAAGGTCGAGTATTCTGTTCCGGCAAAATATGCCGGATTTTAATTTTCTCGTCCGGCACATTTTGCCGGATTTTAATTTTCTCTTCCGGCATATTTTATCGTGTACTAATTTGAATTCCAAGAAATTTATTATGAATTCCAAACGATATTTATTATTATTTCCAAATAATTCTAGATTAATTACAACGAGTTAAAAAATTCATATTTGCAAAAATATGTCGGACAATAGGAAATTAAATGGAGATATTGAAATTGATGGAGTTTATGTGTCATCTGTAGTATATCTGTACATATCTGTATTCCTTGCCGGATCTTAATTTTTTCTTCCGGCAGATTTTTCCGGATTTTAATTTTCTCTTCCGGCATATTTTTAATAACGTTATAATTCTCCGTGAGTTAGCATAAATTTCCATAACTTTCATAAATATCCGAAAATTTCATAAATTTTCACAAACCTAATAAATATTAAAATTTTTTATAAATTTCAACAAATTTAATACATTTTTGAAAAATACCATAAATTTTAGGAATTATGGCAATTCTTCAATCTTTACATACATTTTTTAAAATTATGGTAATAGATCGGTAAATTTTGTAACCAGTCACAGGGATGCCTGCCGGAAGAGAAAATTAAGATCCGGCAAGCTATGCCGGAACAGAAAATTAAAATCCGGCAAAATATGCCGGATCCGTATACACTACGAAACATAAATGTTTATGACGAAAAACCGGGTTCACCCGAAAAAAAGTTTTAGAAAAGGTTAGCATAACAATAATCCCTTTTCAGCCAAATATGAAACAGCTCAATTGTTAATTAAAAAATTAATTTTTAACAAAATAGTTAAATTTTCACCGAAAAGATTAATTTCAATCTAGGGTAATGAATCTTCAACAAACAAAGTAAAGTTTTAACAAAGTTCAAGTTTTAGCCATGTAACTGAATTTTCAATCAAAAAATGTGATTTCTAAACAAAAAATGTAATAGTCGATATTTAAACCAAATAAGATATTAATTTGAATAAAAACAGTTGAATTTAAACAAAAAGATGACATATTATCAAAAAATATTTATTTTACCAATAAAGATGAATTTTCAACACAATACATGAAATTTTAACCAAACAGTTGCATTTTCAACTAGTGAAGATCAATTCTTAACAAAAACATCAATTTTTAACCAAAAATGAAACATCGTAATCTAATCGAAAAAGCTCGCAAACAGATTCCTTCCATTTAATTACGTATTTTCATTTTTGACTGTCAATAATTTTTTTTGCTGTAGATTTTAGAGCTCACGCCTAAATCATTTTTAAAAGTAAAAAAGCATATAACTTTTCAATTCTTATCGAAATTAAAAATACAATCAGAATAATTTGCAAGCCTTCTTCGTGAAGATGTTACAAGCATAAACAATACAAAGTGTACTTGAGTCAAAAACTATAAAATAAATATATTTCTAATGCTAATGTTACTTTAAATCAACATATATTTTGTGTAGATAGTATCAGAATACTATGTGTCTATATTGTAACTACTACAGATAGGTCTATCAATTTTACAGTATTAGCAATCTGCAAAGCAGACCTTAGTCATTATTATCTACAGGGAGGTACTTGAGCAAAATACCAGTTAAGACTAAATTCTAAGTTTTAAAACTACAAAAGAGAATTTCGTGTCCTTATATTCTAAGATTAATTCTATGATTCGAAGGAAGACTCTTGGTTCGTATCAGTTTCTTTGGGAGTGTTCTCTCTTTGAAAGAAGGAATCATCTTGGCGATGTCAAAGTTGTGCTGAGTGTTGGGGATATTTAACGTTGGTTGCCCAATTTGGTCTTTAGGTTTGAAGCTTGTCTTCAGAGCTGATGTTGTTAGCCAACCTTTGTACAAGCGACGTCTTTGCCTACAAAGATGATCTCTTGCACATCGTCTGAGCTGATTATCTGACTGGCAAATTGATAGCCAGTTACGAGACACCTGAGCAGCATTCAACAGTGACTTGCTGTCCAGGTGTCGTAGTATCAACTGGCTAACTTCTAAAGGAAGATCACTGATGATGTGAGTTTTGTTCTGACTAACGCCGCCGAAGAAGTGCAACAATTTCCTGAAGTATTCCATGTTTGCAGTAGGAGCGAACAGTTGGAAGTGAGTGGTAAGTGAGGACCCAGGAGGTTTTCATACACCCTACCCAGCGGGGTGCTGTTCAACTTCCGGAAACCGACCAATTACAGTACGGCACCCCGCTGGGCAGGGTGTATAAAAGCTCTGTAGGTCCTCATTTGGGACTCACTTCCAACTGTTCGCTCCAACTGCAAACATGGAATACTTCAGGAAACTGATGAGCTTCTTTGGCGTCGGGCAGAACAAAACTGACATCATCAGTGATCTTCCTTTAGAAGTTAGCCAGTTGATACTACGACATCTGGACAGCAAGTCACTTTTGAATGCTGCTCAGGTATCTCGTAACTGGCTATCAATTTGCCAGTCAGATAATCAGCTAAGACGACAAGCAAGACCTCATCTTTGTAGACAAAGACGTCGCTTGTACAAAGGCTGGCTAACTACATCAGCTATAAAGACAAGCTTTAAACCTAAAGACCAAGTTCGGCAATCAACCTTCAAGATTCCAGACACTAATCACAACTTTGACATCGCCAAGATGATTCCTTCGTTCAGAGAGAGAACAATCTCAAAGAAACTGATACGAACCAAGAGTCTTCCTTCGAATCATAGAATTAGTCTTAGAATATAAGGACATGAGCTTCTCTTTTGAAGTTTTAAAACTTAGCATTTAGTATTAACTAGTATTTTGCTCAAGTACCTATAGGTAGATGATAATGACTAAGGTCTGCTTTGCAGACTGCTAATACTGAAAAAATTGATAGACCTATCTGTAGTAGTTACAATATAGACACATAGTATTCTCATACTATCTGCACAAAATATATGTTGATTTGAATTAACATTAGCATTAGAAGTATATTTATTTGATAGTTTTTTGACTCAAGTACACTTTGTAAGATTTGTGCTTGTAACATTTCCATGAAAAAAAGCTTTTATTCTGATGCTACTTTTAATTTTGATAGAAATTCAAGTTGTCTGCTTTCTCATTTTTAAAAATGATTTAGGAGCGAGTTCTAAAATCTACAGTAAAGAAAAATTATTGACATTTAAAAACGAAATCGATTAGATTATGATTAGTAAAATAAATAATTTTGGATAACAGGTAATCTTTTTCTCTTAATTCAACTGTTCTTATTTCAACTCAACATATCATTTTTGTTAAATATCGACTATCACATTTTTTGTTTAGGATTCATTTTTTTCGATTGCAAATTCAATTACATGTTTAAAGCTTGAAGTTTGTTAAAATGTCATTTTTATCATTGAATATTCATTACTTTAGATAGAAATTCATCTTTTTCGTAAAAAAGAAAACATTTTTTTTAGTTTTCTCTTGTCATAAATTAATTTTTTTATCTAGATATTGAGCTGTTTCGTGTTTGACTGAAAATTGATTATTATGTTAATTTAAAAAAAATGTTCTTGGTTGAATCCGGTTGAATTATTTTTTTAACATCTATTTTTTATTGCAGAAAAAAAAATTATTTTAGTTGAAAATTCATCTTTTTCGTTGAGGATTAAATTATTTCTTTGAAACTTCTTTCTTTTTTTGATTGAATTTCACTGTTTTCAATTTGATAACAATCTTTTTTGCTTGAAATATTGACTATTTTATTAAAAATTTTAATATTTTCAAGTTAACATATCAGCTATTACATCTTCCGTTACAAAATCATCTACTTCACTGAAAATTGTACTACTTAGTTAAAAATTGAATTGCTTTGTTAAATTCATTTTTCTGATTGAAGATTCGCCATTTTTGGTGAAAATTTAACTATTTTGTTTAAATTTAGTTTTTTTTTCGGTAAAAATTTAGGACGTGCCTGTGTGTACCGAAATTTCGGTGCAAATAGCTGGATTTTTTCGGTACAAATAAGGGGAGTTGGAAAAGGGGCTATTTGTACCGAAATTTCGGTACGTATAGCTGGTTTTTTTCGGTACGCGTAGACACTTCCAAAAAATTATTCTCCTTTGCTAAAAATATGTGTGTTTTGTAGAAAAGTCATTTTTTAGCTTGAAAATTCAACAATACGGTAGAAAATTACACTATTTGATTCAAGATTGGCTTTATTGTTCAAAATTTATATTTGCGGTTAAAAATTCAACTATTTTGGTTATCAATTTGATTATCTTGTTGAAAATGCAATGCATTTTTGGTTGAAAATTAATTTTTCAAGCTAAAAATTGAACTATTTTTTTGTTCGTTGAAAATGTATCTTTTTTAGCTAAAAATTTCACTGGTTGGTTAAAAATATATCTTTTTAGTTGAGAATTGAACTACTTGGTTGAAAATTCAGGCAATTTGTTAAGAATTCGTAGCTTTTTAAAGAAAATGTTTTTTTTATTGAAAAATCACCTTTTAGGTTGAAAATTCAACAAATAGGTTGAATGTTGAACTTTTTTGTTGTCAATTTATTTTTTGATTGAAGCCTCATCATTTCAATTAAAAATTCATCTCTTTGGTTGAGAATTCAACTACTTTGTTTGTTTTTCTTTTTGGTGGAAAATCAATCCTCTTTATTGAAAATTCACCCTTTTGGTTCAGAAATTCGTAATTTTCATTGAAAATTCATCTTTTTCATTGAAAATTAACTTTTTTGTCAACAATTATTATGTATTGGTCGAAAATTCAACTGTTTTGGTTACAGATTCAACTGCCTTGTTGAAAATGCGATACATTTTTGGTTAAAAATTAATTTTTCGATCTGAAGATTCAACGATTTTATTTTTTCTTAAAAAGCTATCTTTTTTAGTTACAAATTTTACTAGTTGGTTGAAAATTTACCTTTTTTAGTTAAAAATTACACTAGTTGGTAGAATTTTGAACTGTTTTGTATGGTTAAAATTATGAATGATTAGATTATCTAAGTTCGAATTTGACGTGTCGTGATATGCGTGACAGATCTCCTTCAAGAGCTTATGAAACTAGTTCGATTTCTCAAAATAATAGGTACAATTTATAAAGTATTATGCAAACTCGTGTTTTTTTTTATGCAAGCTCGTGTTCAGCAACATTGTATGACAAAATGAAAAATGCAGTTTTTGATCCAAAAAATAGACAAATGTACAACTAAACTAAATTAATTTTTCAACAAAGAATAGAATTTTGAACAAAATAGTTGAATTTTCAAACATACAAATGAATTTTGCATTAAATTGATGATTTATCAACTAGAAAAATTAGTGTTTCAATCAAGAAAATTATTTTTCTTAAATTTGTAACCAAGCAGATGAATTTTCAACTAAAATTATCAATAATTAACCAAAAGTGTGAGTTTTCAACCAAGAAGGTTAATTTTTTACTCTTAAAAGAGAGAAATTGTCAACCAAAATCTTGAATTTTCACCCAAATAAGATCAATTTCAAAAAAACTATATTCAACAAAATAGTGTAATTTTCAATTAAAGAAATGAATTTTCTCCTACAATAATGAATCATTAGCCAAAATTTATTTTATATAACATTATATTTTCTACTATGTTATATTTTATTTATAACTAAGATTTATTTACAGCAAACAAGATTAATTTGCAACCAAAAAGTGATGACTTTCGAACAAAATAGTTAAATTTTCAAAATAAGAATTAATTTTCAACTAGAACGATGTGTATTATCATTATATTAATATTATTATCATATTATAGAAGTTGTAGGCTCCGGAAGCTTCGATCATGATTCCTTAAAGAAACCAATCCCAAAGCTACTGGAACGTGTACGTCATCCGCTTCTGCTCCTTCTGTCCTAGAAGGTAAGCAAGAGCGGGAAATTTACGCGTGAGAACATCGGGCAACACTGTTCCCGGGAGTCAGGTCTCTAGCCGCGGATGACCTTACGCGGCAGACAAGACAGTTGGAGATGAAGGTTTCACCTCTGGATACTTTTTTAGAGCTACCAATCTTTGTAGAATTTAAGAGGAACAGTGTTGACGGACCAGATGGAGTGATCCCAGGAGAACAGCCTTTTGCATCCGGTTCGCGACGAAATGAGCCTGACGCTGGCAAGCCGGAATCTTGTTGAGTTGGCTAATAAATGAAGCTTTCATACCTCCAAGGCAGCCGATTATGAGAATTATAAGATGGACTTTGTAGCCTTGGTACAGCTTACTCAGCTCGAAAAGAAGTGCTTGATATTTCGCCTGTTTTTCTCCCTCCTTTGCCGTGATATTACCATCGGCTGGTGCCGAGAATTCAATCACGTAAATGATCTTGTTCTTCAGATCTTGGAGGACAATGTCAGGCTTCGTAGCACTGATACGTTGAGTGGTGGAGAATGAGAAATTCCAGTAGATCTTACACTGATCATTCTCCACGACTGACTCGAGTTCCCCCTGGGCGTATGGCAAGACGGGCAATAGATCAACACCATACACTGAGAAACTTTAGGTTAGAAAAATTACTAAAACGGATAGCAAATGGGGGCAAAATGCTTAAATTTTGACATTTTAATACATAAATAATAAGTTATACTATTTTTATAAGAAGATTTCCTATTTGGTAATAGCAATCCTTACTATTCTCTGTAGTAAAATCCGATGTAGGAAAAATTAGTAGAGAAATTAATAAATTGTACAAAAAAAATAAAAGTAATAAGTATTTTAAATAACATAATATACTAAATATGTAGAAGAAATTACTATTTTCTGTAGGAACACGATGTGAATTATGGACATTTCCTACTTTTTGTAACAAAGGTTAATACCAATTATTAAATTTGGTCCTAAATATTACTAACTGATTTAGCAGAAAGTATCGAGCCTTGGACCGAGTGCATCTGACGTTTGTCGATCGCCGATCATATTTTTAGGTTGCGAAAATGACATCTAGTTTATGTTTCAATGCAAAATCCGCAAAAAAACATAATTTAAAAAAAAATTTACTTATTTTAATTACATTAAAAATTTTGTTGTTTAAAATTATAAAAATATCATTCATATTAATCAATTAAGGATTAAATGAATTAGAACCAATAACACAATGTCTTATAGGTAGATGGATCATCGCCCGACTGCTGTCCCGGAGACGCGTGTTCGATTCCCGCCAGCCTTCGTTTTCTTCTAACCCGATTTTTCTGTTTCAGCTTCATAATATAAAATACTATCTTTTAAGAATATATACATATATGTAATTTCTAATGTTGTCAATTCTTAATTTAAATAAATGTGAATTATGCGTTAAATGTAGAACATGTGTGTAGGTAGGCTTGTGTGAAAGTTAGCAACACGTATTTATTTTTTTTACTATTCCCACTGTAGCAGATTTTGCTAACCAGTTAGTAATTCGGTGCGCACGGTCCCTGCGCATCATTTTACTACAGTACTTTGTAAATACTGTTATCTTCTACAGATATTAATCCAACAAATTTACTATTTTCTCCTACCAAAATTAGTAAATAGTGCAGACTTGCAGTTTTACTACAGAGGTTAATAAATACTTCAAATGTCTTTTACAATAAATGCAATTGTTTTAACTTTTATTCCAATATATTTTATAATTCTTTAAGTAGCTACGAGTTACTATTGAGGTTAGTAAATATTATTAAAATTTGCTTTTTGCCTCTCATTGCAAAGTTCAGATAGTAAAATCTAGTGTGATTTTTAACAAGAAATACAAACAAGGGTTTCTCAGTGTAGAAATGCCTAAGATGGTAATATATCACTTTTAGAGCTGCATTGTGTCTCAACGGCGATACCACGCTGAAAACACCAGTTCCCGTTAGATCACTGAAGTTAAGCAGTGTTGGGCGCGGTTAGTACTTGGATGGGTGACCGTTCGGGGAATACTGCGTGTTGTTGACCCGTCGTGGGTGTGGTGGACCCACACTGGTAGTATTTATCCACCTAGAAACACTACCCGAATCGGGTAGTGAGGCAATGATCTTTCGAGTTCGAAATGCTAATCAATTTTTTTTTTTTTTTGTGTCTCTCTATGTACGCGCATTATTATTATGTTTATATATGTTATATCATTATTATTATGTTTATTATTAATATGAATTCTGAACGAGAAATATAATGGCTGATATTTGAATGAAAAAAGATTTAATTAAAAATTTTTTTAAAGTTGATATTTCGACAACAAAATTTTATTTTTAATTTTAACAGATGAATTCAGTATGAAAAAGTGTCTAACAAATTAGTTGAATCCTCAACGAAATAGTTGAATTTTGAGGTAAAAATGATCCAGTTTTTCAGCAAAACATGAAACAGTTCAATTTTCAATTTGAAAAAATTAATTTATAACAACAACAAAAAACATTTCGAACAAAATAGTTAAATCTCTACTAAAAAGATGAATTTCTAACTAGAATGGTGAATCTCCAATCGGAAAAATGATTTTAACGAAGTAATTCAATTTTGAACCAAGTAGTACGATTTTCAATCAAGTAGATGAATTTGCAACGAAAAATGTAATAGCTGATATTTCAATTTAAAAATATTTTAATTTTTCATAAAATAGTCCATATTTCAACCAAAAAAGATTCTTATTGAACTAAAAACAGTGGAAATCAAACAAAAAAAGAAAGAAGTTTCAACGAAATAATTTAATCCTCAACGAAAAAGATGAATTTTCAACTAAAATAATGTTTGTTCTACCATAAAAAAATAAATGTGTAAAAAAATAGTTAAACCTTTAACTTGACACTTGACTTAGCCTGTGACTATGGAAAGTTCAATTTTTAATTGAAAAAATAAATTCTTAACAAAAAAAAACTATTTTGAACAAAACAGTTCAATTTTCACCAAAAAGATACATTTCTATCTGGAGTAATGAATCCTGAACAAAAAAATGACCTTTTGACAAATAACAAGTTATGACCATGTAATTGAATTTATGTAAAAAAATTTTAATTCTCAACAAAAAATGTAACAGTAACTTGTACAAAAAGATGAACTATCATCCAAAAATATTTATTTTACCAACGAAGATGAATTTCCAACAAAATCCATAAAATGTTCATATACATGAAAACTATCAATAATTTTTTTGACTGTTTAATACAGATAGTATTGGAATACCATGAGTCCATATTTTAATAGTAGTCTGCAAAGCAGACCTTAGTCATTATCATCTACTAGAAGGTACTTAAGAAAAATACCAGTTAAGACTAAATGCTAAGTTATAAAACTACAGAAGAGAAACTCGTGTCCTTATACTCTAAGGCTAATTCTATGATTCAAAGGAAGACTCTTGGTTCGTATGAGTTTCTTTGAGGGTGTTCTCTCTTTGAACGAAGGAATCATCTTGGCGATTTCAAAGTTGTGATGAGTGTCGGGGATCTTAAATGTTGGTTGCCGAACTTGGTCTTTAGGTTTGAAGCTTGTCTTGAGAGCTGATGTTGTTAGCCAGCCTTTATACAAGCGACGTCTTTGTGTACAAAGATGATGTCTTGCTCGTCGTCTTAGCTGATTATCTGACTGACAAATTGATAGCCAGTTACGAGATACCTGGGCAGCATTCAAAAGTGATTTGCTGTCCAGGTGTCGTAGTATCATCTGACCAATTTCTAAGGGAAGATCACTGATGATGTCACTTTTGTTCTGACTAACGCCGAAGAAGTGCAACAATTTCCTGAAGTATTCCATGTTTGCAGTAGGAGCGAACAGTTGGAAGTGAATGGTCAGTGATACCCCAGGAGGTTTTCATACACCCTACCCACCGGGGTGTTGTTCAACTTCCGGAAACCGACCAATTAGAGTACGGCACCCCGCTGGGCAGGGTGTATAAAAGCTCTGTAGGTCCTCATTTGGGACTCACTTCCAACTGTTCGCACCTACTGCAAACATGGAATACTTCAGGAAACTGATGAGCTTCTTTGGCGTCGGCCAGAACAAAACTGACATCATCAGTGATCTTCCTTTAGAAGTTAGCCAGTTGATACTACGACACCTGGACAGCAAGTCACTTTTGAATGCTGCTCAAGTGTCTCGTAACTGGCTATCGATTTGTCAGTCAGATAATCAGCTAAGACGACAAGCAAGACATCATCTTTATAGACAAAGACGTCGCTTGTACAAAGGCTGGCTAAGTACAGCAGCTCTCAAGACAAGCTTCAAACCTAAACCTGAAGACCTAGTTCGGCAACCAACCTTTAAGATCCCCGACACTGATCACAACTTTGACATCGCCAAGATGATTCCTTCGTTCAGAGAGAGAACAATCTCAAAGAAACTGATACGAACCAAGAGTCTTCCTTCGAATCATAGAATTAGTCTTAGAATATAAGGACATGAGCTTCTCTTTTGAAGTTTTAAAACTTAGCATTTAGTATTAACTGGTATTTTGCTTAAGTATCTTCCTGTAGATGATAATGCTAAGGACTGCTATTACTGTAGAATAGATAGATCTATCTGAAGTAGTTACAATATAGACTCATAGTATTCGAATACTATCTGCATAAAATATAAGTTGAATTAAATTAGCATTAGCATTAGGTATATATTTATTTTATAGCTTTTAACTCAAGTACAGTTTGTAAGATTTGTGCTTGTAACATTTTCAAAACTAACTTTTTTTGAAACAGTTTCTGAAATTTTTGTCAAATATTCTGGGTTGTGAAAAAATACTTACAAGTTATTCTAATAACATTTTTAATTTCGATGGAAATTAAAAAAGTCATGCACTTTTTCAACATTTTTCAAAACATAAGAAAAGTTATTTTTCTGATAGATTAAGAAATTGTAATCAAAGTTTTTACTAGGCACCCAATGCATTTCAAACCTATCCCAATGAAATTTATGGATTACACCAAAATTCAAGAAGATTGATCATTTTCATAATTTGAAACAAATTTTTTGAAAGATTTTTGGACCTTTTTGTCAATAAGAAACGTACATGCTTAATGATTTATGCGTGAGATTTAAAATCAACAGTAAAAAGAGATTATTGACACTCACAAATGATAAGTCGTGATTTAATGGAAGAAATCTTTTTACAAGCTTTTTCAATTAGATTATGATCTTTTATCTTTGAATTCAATATAATAATGTTCTCTAAAACATTTTTTTTCCTCGGATAATTTGGGGTTAAATTTATTTTATTTGAAAATATATGATCAAGAAGTCTTTTCTATTCATGCATTAACTTTGAATAATGTCGATGAAAGAAGTTTTTTTCTTTAAAACAGATGTTTCAAATATTATAAATGAGCATAACTTGCTTACTCTTCAATAAAGTTACAGATAAAATGACAGATCAATCGATTCAAAACTTCATTAATCCATGTTGTTAAATGTTCCACTAGACCAACAATAATGAATTTCATGAAGAAAAAAAATTTGAAAAACAAATTGTTGACACTAATTCCAATTGTTTAAATAATTGAAAATTAATAAATTACTGTTAATAACCATTCAACTAGACCAATAGTAATAATTTTTAGGAAAAAAATTTGACTACTGGGTTAGAGGTTGGCCAGGTTTATTAAAAATTAATCTTTACACATTTTCATCATTTACTATTGACAAAGTATTCGAATTGTCATAAATTTTACACCACAGATTTTCAACGGATCTCCACGTTTTGATACCCCCTGAAGCCGTAAATCAAGTTTTGACGATGGTTTCTGTCTGAATTTTAAGCTAAACGACAACAGATAACTTTTTCTACTTTTTTTAAATTTGAATCGAAATTAAAAATGCCCTTAGAATAACTTGTAAGCCTTTTTTCACGAATCAGAATGTTTGAAAAAAATTTCTGAAACTTTTTCGAAAAGTATTTATTTTTTTAAATGTTACAGACACAAATCTTACAAAGTGAACTTGAGTCAAAAATTATAGAATGAATATATTTCGTTAATGTTATATTACTGGGACTTCAAGTTTGCCTTCAATTTGACAATTACCCATATACTTTTTCAATACTTTGCAAATGTTAAAAAAAATAGAAATCAACAAAATCTTTGAGGGAAAAAGCATAGGTTTTTCTAAAAGATACAATTCTTCTCTTAAACTGTTGTATTTATCTGTCGTCGTTTAGTTAAAAATTAGGATGTTCGACTTATTCATTTTCGATACATAAAATCTAAAAAACGAGTTCTATAGAATGATGGTTGGTACAGAAATTATAGATCATTTGAAGGACTTTAATCCTACTTCCATCCTTTTTACTTCCTCGTAGAGGAGGCTCTGTAATGGTAACATTTTCCAAAAATTTTGAACTTATTTAATTAAACCTTCCTCAATTTAAAAGTGTCCAATACAATGTTCTTAGCAATTGTCCGGATGTGTGTGTGGATGTCACACTTTTTTGTGAACACGATTACTAGAAAACGATTGCAGATAAATTGATGAAATTTGCAGGGCCTATTTTCCTTACTAATATCTTGAAACTGGCCAAAGGATTTCTATTAATACTAATTGCATTTTCTTTAGCACTTAATAATATTTTAAAAATCAGTTTTTAATAGTACAACTGTTTTCCTTATCATAATTCAAAGTTGATGCAAGAACATAAAAGATTCCTTGGTTCGAAACGAATCGATTAAGCTATAATATTAGTAGTTGTTTAAGTAACTGCAGCTTATCTTAGGAAAAAAATGTTACTCTTAACATTTGTTAATAGTGTCATTGATTGCAAAAAATCACTTTTGATGATTTAGAGAGAAAAAGATTGTTTAAACAAATGAAAGTTGATTAAACAAAGTGAAATTAATCAGAAAATAGATTAATATTCTCTAGAAGAAAATATTGTTTTCAACATTCTTTAATTGTGTTATTATTTCAAGAAAAAATAACTTTTAAGCTTTTAGAGAGAAAGAATTCTTTAAATAAATGAAAATTGTTTTAATAATTACCGAATATGATAAAAAAAAATTACACATTCATCAACTTTGCAAAAATTATCATTGAAAAATAATAATTTTAAGTTGATTTGAAATCATTTATAAAATACTTGAAAACTCGCTGCTTAGCGATAAAAAATAATTTTTTATTTAATTCGAAAAAATATCGACTTTAGCATGCGTTTGATAGAAAACGGACGCTTAGGACTTTTAGAAGTTTGAAAGAAATCAATGAATATTTCATAATTTCTCGAAAATGTATCTAACTATTCAAATATTTATAATCTATTCAAAACGCTTTAAATTCCTGAAAATATTTTTAACTGACTCAAATTTATATTGAACTGAAATATTTCAAAATCTGAATTTCTCGAAATCTTTTAAAGTTTGAAGTTCTTTATGAATCTCTTTAATTCTTCTAAATACTTCTCTAATTTAATCGATTTTTATTTTTTTCATCTTACCAAATTGAAACATTTTGCTTTAAAATCTTTGACACTATTTTTTGACAGTTTAGGAAATCGTTAGAATTGTTTAGAAACCTTTTTTAATTTTCTCTCAAAGTTCATTTTTAAAAATGAAAAGCCATTCAAAATATTCACACGAATCTTGAGAAAATTCTTTGTCTAATCTGTTTAGACTTTCTTAACCTTCTAATCTTCAAAAATTATATAAATTTCTCCTAATTTTTTTTCTGTAAAATAAAAAATATTGCCTTAAAATGCTTCAGATTCTTCTTTGACAATTTTTGAAATCATTTTAACTGTTTCGAAATCTTTTTAAATAATCTCCTGAAATTAATTTTTCAAAATATAAAATCATTTTAACTTTCCTAGGAACCTGATGAAAATTTTAATTGTCGTCAAACCTTACAAAATTCTAAAAAAATCTTTACAAGTTTTATAATAAATATAACGTCTTTTGAATTATTCAAAATAAATTATCACTTACAAATTCTAGAAAATAATTGAAAGTGCATTGTAATCTTTCTCAATTTCAATGTTCCTTATTTTTGTGAGTTCGAACAAATTTCAGGGCGAAATGCATGAAAACTCAACAAAAGCATTGAAATGCATTTTTGGACCACACTATGGGGCAAACAAATATAT
>CAKNXH010069417.1:5909-28911 GCA_932178445.1 Andricus quercusramuli
TTTTCGGATTATATAACCCACTTTTTAAAATCATTTTTATTAATTGTCACATCCTTCTACCTAATTTAGCAAACAATCTATCAATTCAGGTCAAGAATTAATTTTCAATCTGGTTTGTCATTGTTTTTAATTGTCTACAAGGGTTTTTTTCGGTAAAGAACACTTTGGTTCATAAATTAATTTTCAAGAGAATATTTTAATTTTTCACCAAAGTGAAGACTTTAAAACCAAAAAGAATAATATTCTACGAAATACTACGAGTTTTCAAAAAATACATAACTTTTTAACTGAAGAAAGATCATTTTAAAACAAAAAATGAATAGGTAAATTTTCAGTAAAAAAATCATTTTCAACAAAGTGAAAAAACATTTTTTCAATGAAACAAATAATTTTTAACTGAAAAAGATAGATTTACGAAAAAATGAAACAGTTATATATATATATATATATATATATATATATAATTCCTTATTCTTGTGGCAAAGTCTATATTGAAGAAACCGGGAGGGCGGTGAGCCAACGCGTGAAGGAACCTGAGATTAAAGGATTAATTATCACATCCTTCTACCTAATTTAGCGAACAATCTATCAATATAGGTCAAGAATTAATTTTTAATATGGTTTGTCATTGTTTTTAATTGTTTACAAGGGTTTTTTCGGTAAAGAACACTATGGTTCATAAATTAATTTACAAGAGAATAGTTTATTTTTTCACAAAAAAAAAATTTTTAACCAAAAAGAATAATATTCTACCGAATACTACGAATTTTCAAAAAATACAACACTTTTTAACTCAAGAAAGATAATTTTTAAACAAAAAATGAATAGTTAAATTTTCAGTACAAAATCATTTTCAACAAAGAAAAAAAAACATTTTTTCAACGAAATAAATAATTTTTAAATTAAAAAGATAGATTTACAAGAAGGAAGGAACAGTTAAATACTTAGTTGAAAAAATTAATTAAAATAAAAAGGAATTTTCAATAAAATCGGTGAATTTTCAACAGTTTTCCAACGAAAATAATAATATTCTACCAAAAGAGACGAATTTTAACAAAGTACATCATTTTCTAACCATATTTGGATTTTCAGCCGAAAAAGCTAAATTTTTAACAACAAATTAAATTATTTAATTTTCTATTGAAAAAGTAGTTTTGAAAAATAGGAGTTTCAAACAAAGAGTTGAATTTTAAACAACAAAATGGATGTTTTGAACAAATTTACAAAATAATATTAAATTTGAAAAGATATAAAACAATTTTTAACATAATGTGAATTTTTGAAGATTTTGAATGAAAACTTAAAGTTTTTTAAGAATTCGGAAAGGTTTTAAGATGATAAACATTTTTCTAAACATTCTTCAAAAAATTACTTTTTATTTGAAAAACATAATTTTGAGGGAATAATTAAAAATATTTTGAAGCAAAAACAAATTTGTATGTATAAATAAAAATTTAACAATAATTCAATCTTATGTTTTTTTTTATTTGGAAAAATCTTTCAGGATTAAAAAAATGGCCCTAAAATCTCACAGATTTTTTTCAATATTTTTAGAAATCTTTTTAAATCTGTTTATTTTTCCAATTAATCTTATCAAGTTTGAGCATTGACAATTTTGAAAATATTCCAAAATATTTTAAAATCTTTTCAAATATTCTCTAAGAATTAATTTTGAATAATAAAAATCATTCAAGATTCTGCTAGCGATCTTAAGAAATTTTTTTATTCTCTTAAAAGCTTTCAATATTCTCAACATTTAAATTATTTTCAACCTCTTCCAAACTTCTGAATATCTGTTGAAATGTTCCCTAAAATTTCTAAATTTGAAACCTAAATTTTTTTTTTCAGATGATAATTCTCACGTCTCTATTAGTATTGGTCAAAGGAGGATCATCGCAGTCTGTTCCAGTTGTTGAAGAATCAGTTGGTGCTCCCATCTTAAGAGCCATTGTTTCCAGCCCAATTATTGACAGACAAATCATTTCCCCAATTTCATTCACATCTTCAGATCTTCCAGGAAAAGTGATACTTGTACCAAATGGTTTTCTACAAGTTGCAAAAATTTCGAATCCAATTGGTGATAATAAAATAGCAACATTAGCTGCGCCTTTGACATATGCTGCTGCTGGTTATGCAGTTTGATTGATGTTACATACCTTAAAAATATTCCAATATAAGAACAGATTTTCAGAATGCCGACTTTATTCTCATGTTCCTTACCACATTGGCTCACCGCTCTCCCGGTTTCTCCAATATAGACATTGCCACAAGATTGAAGCAATGCCAGATTATAGTAAATAATCAATTAATGTTACTTAATTAAAGGATATTAAATTTCAATCTTGATGTGATTTGATATTGTGAACAAAATTAATCAGCTCATTCTTAGTTAATCAGCTTACAACATAAAAAGTATGAAAAAATTGCTTTCATTGAAACTTTCAAATAATTTTTACTTTATATATTTTTTTCTTTAAATTTGGACTTAGTTGAACATTCATCACATTGGTTGAAAATTAAACTGTTCGATTGAAAATCCTTTTTTTATTTGGTTAAAAATTAATTTGTTTAACTTAACGTTCAACTATTCTATTTTGAAAAAATGAAAGAAGTATGATCAAATCACTAATGATTCTCATTGAAACAAATTAGTCTGGAACAATAGTGACTGCATGCAGAATACAAAATACAATACTTGTCGACACAGATGCGAAATGCGTAGGCGTAATAAGTAAAAGTCGTGACCAATGTCACGTCAATGCATGAATTTGGCATTACTCTCGACGATTCACCGCGTCGTTATCCGTTACATAATCCGTTAGGATGGTCTTGTTTACGAAAGAACAATGCGTAAAAGAATCGTCACAAAACGACCTTCGACTACGCGTTCTGCGTGACAAATGAACTTACCACTGCACTCTTTTATTTCAAATTTCACAAATTTTCTATCCATTCTTCAAAATTATTTGCAAAATTAAAACTAACGAAATCCGATTAGTATTATATCCATTGTCCCTATTGATGTTATAAGGGTTTTGTAAGATTCCGATTTTAGCCTGACTTGGCTCACCGATCTCCCGGTTTCTCCAATATAGACCTTGCCACAAGAGCAAGGGATTTCATGTACTCTCGGATCACTGAGAGGTGCCTTCTTATCTTTATAGTTATTTAAAAGTTTTTCTATTTTCGCATCTGGTTCAAATATGGTTTAGATGTTGTGTTTGTTCAGAATTCTCCCTATTCGTTCTTCAATACCTTGGATGCTGGGTAGGATGGTGTTCGTTTTTCTCCCTCTTCCTTTGGTAGCTTGTGTTAACTTTTCTGTTTTCGATGTGATGTTCAGCTAGTGTTGATTACGTGACATGTTTTAACCTGACTTTATTCTCATGTTCCTTAACGCATTGGCTCACCGCCCTCCCGGTTTGAACATATATTGATAATAAAATCGAAACATTTAAAGATTCTTTATCTATCAAACTAATATAAATATAGTTAGGAATTTAATTTTTGAACCACCAGTGTATATAAAATGCAATGTTTGAATTGTGAAAAATGTTATGCTGGTCAAACTGGTAGATCACATTCTTCTAGAATTAAAGAAATGATGAAAATTTTAGACAAAATCCAAAGAACCGTGAAGTCATAGCTGAACACCAGGTTGAAACTGGACATTCAATTGATTGTGAAAATGTTACAGTTTTACATTTACATTTTAAAAATTGAATGCAGATACTCATTTCACAACATCAGAATCATTTGAAAAATTATGTGTATAAAACAGTAGTGTTTCAAATATAAATAACCTTTTATTATGCAAATTATGTCCATTATTTAAGTAGATAGCAGATACTCATTTCACAACATCAGTTCAGAACCTGAGAAGCATCGAATAACTATTTTTATTGAAACATTCAAATAATTTGTACTTTATATATATTCTTTTGTAATTTGAACTTTCCTTTTTCAAAATTTCGATTATTTATGAGCTTTTGACTAATTTGAGAAAATTTTAGTTTCAACGGAATCAGTTATTGAATAATAAATTATTCTAGAACATATAACAAGCATTCAATAATTATTTTTATTGAAATATTTAAACAACTTCTATTGAATATTTTTTCAAAAATTTCCATTATTACTATCTTTTAAAAGTGATTCCAGAAAATATTAAAACATATGTACATATCCCTTTGAAAATTAAACTCAGATACTCATTTCCCAACATCAATACATTAGGATGATTATGTATCTGAAATAGGGGTATTTTAAATATGAATAAACTTTTATTATACAGAATATAGAAGATATTTAATTCATGTTACTTAAATTAAGAATATTAAACTTCAATCTTTTTGTAATATAATATTGTGAAAGGAATTTATCGGCTAATAATTAATTTAAGAGTTAACAGTATAAAGGCATTACAAAATATTTTCATTCAAACATTCAAATGATTTTTAGTTTATATTTTTCTTTAATTTGAACTTTCCTGTTTTAAAATTTGATGTATTAATGAACTTTTAACTAATTCAAGAAAATGTGAATTTTATCTGAACCAGTTGATAGTTAATTAATGAGTTTAGAACATAAAAATAAATAAATAATTATTTTAATTGAAGTATTCAAACAACTTTTATTTAATATTTTTCTGAAAATGTTAATTATTAATAACATTTTAAACTAATGCCAGAAAAAATTATAAAGGTATGTCCATATAATTTTGAACATTAAATCCAGGTACTCATTTCACAACATCACAAAGTAAGGCAAAACAAGTTGAGCTATTAAGTGCATTATTGAAATGGAAGTTTCCAATATTTTTCAATTGGTATTTTGAAATTAAAATCCGTCAAACTGCAAAGTTTTACTTTTATACATTGTACAGTTAAAAAATTCTCAGAATTATATAATTTGAAGTAATTTTAAGCTAGAAAAATTAATTTTTATATAAAAATTTGTTTTGAAATATTTTTAAATATTCTCTCCAAAATTCGCTATAAAAGAGTCATTCAAAAATTTGCAAGGAATATAGTAATAATTTTATTATCTTGGAACTTGAATTTTTCCTAGAATTTTTTGAAAATCCTACAAAATTAAAAAAATGAGCTCAAAATCATCATCAGGTTATAAATTTTGTGTTTGAAATCTTCAAAAATCTACATTGTGTTTTGAATGTTTTGAAATTTTTTCACGTTTTAAATTATTCTGCTTTTTTTCAAAACTTCTAGATATAATTTCAACTTACTAGATTAATTCATAAATTAATAATCGTTCAATTGTCATGTATCAATCAAAAATTTTTAAGAATCTTCTTGAAGATTCTCTAAGATAAATTTTTGAAATAAAAAATCATTCTCAATTTCTAAAATTTTGATTTATTAATAACCTTTTAAACTAATTACAATTTGGAAAAGGGAATTCAGATAATCATTTCACACCAACACAAATATTTCATAAAATTATTTAATTATAATGAAGTTATTTCAAATAGAAAATAAATTTTCATCATAAAAATCATAGCTGATATCCAGTTACATAACCATAAAGTAAATAATCAAATTATGTTACAATAATTCAAATTAGTAAATTTAAATTCAATTTCAAATTAATAAAAATAATATTTTTCATTTTAATTCATTGATTAAAACCAAATTAAATTTTGATTAATTAAATTTTATTCAAAAAGAATTAAATTAATCAATTAAATAATTCAAATTAAATCATATTAAAAAAAATTTTAAAACCAAATAATAATAAATTAAATTTCAAAATAAGAAATTTAATTCAATTACAATTTAAATTAATTTAACTAACTAAAATTTTTCGCAAATCGATGATAGTTCAATTGTCATTTATGCGTCAAAATCGAACAATTATTATTATTATTGTTTAATTTTCAATACAAAATTTTGAATTGTAGAAACTTGTAATTTATTGTTTCAGTATTTCGTAAGAGGTTCTATGGAAGCCTTTTGATCGAAAAAAAATTCTGTATATATTTTCTTTTTAAATGGCTTATTTTGGGTTAATTTAAACGAAGTAAGTAGTAAAATCTTGCTCTTTTCAGCCATAACGATTACACACTTCGTGGCTGACTAATACAGGGTTCTACCACTGTGATAGACTATTCATCGAGGTTAGTTCTAACAATTCTATTCCTGCCTATTACTTTTTTTTATATGTAACCATATTTGATCCAAAATAGTTTCATTAACTAATATTGGTTTTCGTTGTTCCAAACTATTATGTTTTTTTTTTTTCATTCAGGCAAGTTAGCCCATATCTCAAGAGATATGGGGTAACTTGCAAAACGCAACTTTCAAAAATCACATGCCAAAGTGTAAAGCAAAAATATAAAAGTAAATCTATCTCGATTTCACTTTTTTCCAAGTTTGCATGATTTAAAATAACAATTTACTTTCGAGTTTCTGTTTCTCCATTTCCTGACACTTTCCTGCTCTCTGAACAGCTTTACCAGAATCAGATCATACATGAAGATTTGGAACTCGAGTCGTAGCGTGCGTACAAAATGCATGTTCATTGTTCAGCCTCATATGAAAAGTGGATCAACATAAGTATATTAACCGGTCTTAATGTCAGTGACATAATAATTGCGAATAATATTCGGCATTGGAGGCATCTGGTGGGGAGCGACAAGATTGATGAACGAAATAAAGGAATCAAGTTTTCGATTGTGGTTCCTGCACTTGCGAAATGTTTTTTCTTATAATTCGTCCTGACGGGTAGTATATAAAGTCTAGCTACATGTCCATACATCATCAGTCAACCTTAAGACACAGACATGACTTCCAAGGTGAGTCGCAAATTCATTATCAATCAATTCATCATTCAAATTTTCATTATGAGATGCATCTTCAATACGCTCATATGATTGCTCACCACCCTTCGATTCTCACGAAACAAAAATTCTCGCTCATGATAGTGATTTTGGATTACGTGTCAATATTACCAAACTCTTCGTTATCTTTCCAAGCTGACCCAAGAATGGAAGAGACTTTTGTTTCTTTATATTGACACAGATCTTCTTATCAACTGGATACTGTTTCATCAGAAAGATTCTTTTGGGTATAATGTAGCATTACATGACATTAGATAAATTTCGAGTGTTTTAACAATTGCCGTTTGTTTCAGATTATCATCCTCTTTGCCTTTGCGGCAGTAGCAAATGCTGCAGTGATCCCTACAGGAATAGCAGCAACTCATGAAGTAGTTGCCCATGAAGTGGATTCCGAGTACGACCCTCATCCGCAATACAGTTATGGTTATGATGTTCAAGATGCTTCAACTGGAGATTTCAAGAGTCAACACGAAACTCGTGATGGTGATGTTGTTCAGGGCAGCTACTCTCTCATTGATGCTGATGGTACCAAGAGAACTGTTGACTATACGGCTGACAGTGTAAACGGCTTCAACGCTGTTGTCCACAAAGAAGGAGTTGCTGTTAGATCTTTAGCCACTCCTGTTGTTCATTCTGCACCTATTGTTCATTCTCCTGTTGTTCATTCTGCACCCATTGTTCATTCTCCTGTTGTTCATTCTGCACCCATTATCCATTCAGCGCCTGTTGTCCATTCAGCACCTATTGTCCATTCAGCACCCCTTGTCCATTCAGCACCTCTTGTCCATTCCGCGCCTCTTTCTTACCATCCCTATCCTACTTATTACCATTGATTTTTTTGTTATTAGTTGTTTGGCTTGTTTGAAACCTCTGTATTAAACCGAAAATTGAATAAATGTTTTTACAACCTCATTGATGATGGTTTATGTCTACAACCTATACAATCTTCAAACCACATCTTAGTTCACAGAAAAACTAGTGTTTTGATATTGTTTTGGTACATTTTCTCACAAACTCATTTTGAAATTTAACCATGTTCGCCATCATGACCAATCTCAAAATTTTCAATCTCAAAAAGTCAATTGTGGTTCCAATTTTTTTCAGTAACTTTAACAGTGGTTTTGAGGGTTTCACCGCAGGTTTCGTGTTACGGTTTCAATCTTAGAGTTTGTCACCTAATTTTTAAGTCTTATATTTTTGGATGGTTTTAGACTTACTTTTGGACTTTTAATAATAATTAAAACTTTTGCTCTCATATCACATCGAATACACAGTAAATAATTTTGTTGCAAACTTGGGGTGTCAAAATTATTCGATATTTGGATATATCATGATAAAGTGAAAGTAAGGGGAGAAAAAATTCTATTTCCGGTTTCGATATGATGCTCAGTTAGTGCTGATTAAGTGAAATGTTTGAGCCTGACTTTACTCTTGTGTTCTTTGACACGTTGGCTCACCGCGCTCCCGGGTTTTTCATTTAGTTTTATAGGGTTTTATAGGATAACTTTTTCCATTAGCATATTATAGCATAAGTCTCGAAATTGGAAGAATTTTTAATTGCAAATCGTTAAAATTGAAGAATTTTCAATTATAAATGTCTAAAATTTAATTATTATATTTTTATTTATTCGAATTATTTTTTCAAATCAAAAAAAGTAGAAGACTAAATCTAAAGGTATCTTTAGTTAACAGTGCAAATCTCGATAAACTAAAAAAAATTTCAATAATTCTTGTCAATGTTGTAATTTTAAGAATTGTTGAAAAGACTTTATTTTTATGGATATTTTTTCTACAGAATGAAGGAAAACATCAAAATACTAATGGAATTGAAATGAATTTTTTAAACTGAAAATTTAAATATTTTATTTTTTGTCGAAGATTTATCTTTTTGATAGACATATAATATTCTTGGTTGAAAATTCATCAGTTTGGTTGAAAATTCAACTATTAAGTTGAAATTTCCTTTTAAAATTTCAAATTTAGTTAAAAATTACTTTCTCTGACTGAAAATTAGTTTTTTTTTTTAATTGAAAATAAATTTTCTCAACTGAAAATTCGACTATTCCATTTTTTGTCAAGAAATGTATTTTTTTTAGACAAATAATCTTCTTCGTTGAAAATTCAACTGTTTGGTTGAAAATTTAACTATTTTGTGGAAAATTCGTCTGCTTTGTTAAAAATTTGCCTTTTTTTTTTTGAAGAAACTTCATCTTTTGAGTTCAAAATTGAACTATTTCTTTCAAAATTTCTGCATTTTGTTTAAACTTTGTCTTTTGTGGTATAATATTAATCTTCTTGGTGATTAATTAACTTTTTTGGTTGAAGATTCATTTATTTAGTGAAAAATTCAACTATTAGATTGGGAATTCCTTTAAAAATTAAAAATTTTTTTAATTTAGAAAAATGAATATTTTAGCGTAAATTAAAGAACAATTAATTGATATTTAACCAATAATATAACTTTAAAAAACTTAATAATAATTCAAACAAAAAAATACAAATTTTCAACAAAAGGGTTGAATTATCAAAAAAAAAAAAAGAAATTTCAATCGATATAAAAAAAATCTCATAGAAAATGTTGAGTTTTTAAGTCATGAAGACTAACTTGATTTTTTCGATGCAATTAACTGTAAGTAACTGACCATTATATTGTTTAAAACATTTTGATGAAAGTAAACAATTCATCATTGTGAGTGACAATTGTTTAAACAAATTCTTATCATTTCATGTATTAATAAATAAAATACCGTTCTTTTTACAGAATTACCATCCAGTTGTTTGGCAATGATTTTTTGCTATGAATCGATAACATTTGATAATTGTTTAACCAAGCTTAATTAACAAATGCATTATTTGGCTATTTTCCAGCATTTGAACTTGTTTTTTTCTTGTAATGTTATTAACAGTCGATTATACAAAAAAAAACAAGTTTAAATGCTGAAAAATAGACAAATAATGCATTTGATAATTAAGTTTGTTTAAACAATCATCAAATGTTATCTTTTCATATCAAAGAATCATTCCTAAATTACTTGTGTTAATCCCTTAAAAAAAGCGGTATTTTATTCATGAATAATCAAAATGATAAAAATTTGTTTGTTGTTCAATTAATAAATTGTTTACTGTTATCAAAACGTTCTTGAAAATTAAGAAGTTAATTGTTTAAAGTTAATTGCATCGGAAAAATCCAATGTGTACCTTGAAAAATAGCCAAATAGTGCATTTCTTAATTAAGGCGGTTTTCTCAAAACAACATTTTTAAAACTGGCGACCATGATTTCTCAAAAACGGTTCAATCGATTGCATTCAAATTTGAATGGCACATTCAGCACACCTATGGCTATCGCCGGAACTAGGATTTTTTTTAGATATTGAACCGTTTTTTTTAATCCAAAAAAAATCGCAAAAAATCATGAAATTTTGGGTCTTGGTGTTTAAAAGCATATAAAAAATTGAATTTCCAAGATTTTCAAAAAATCCTAGTTCCAGCGATAGCCATCCACCTATAGATTAACACGCAATTGTGTTTTTTTATTTCGGATGAGCCACTCTGACAGAATCGCGGTCGCCGTTTACCTACCTTTTTTATACGGTTGCCATTCGCTCAAGAAAAATCGCGATCAAGATTATATATATGTATGTATGTATATTTATATATATATATATATATATATATTATATGTATATCATATAAAAATTCAGAGTTACTACTGAAGACGGAATTAATATATAGTGAAAATTTGGAAGCTCTGTGTTTTATAACCCCCTTAATGAAATCTGAAGTGAATGACAACAGTAACTCTTTGTTCATAGTAGCAATACAAGCAACAAAATCTCAAGGTTCCTTCACCAATTTACTCGAAATTGACTTTCTTGTAGAAATTATCTGTGTATTATCCGTCCACATTATTTGCGCTTATCAAGACCTGCTGATCGACACAGACATCAGTGAGGCAATAACGTTGAATGCTTCGAATGTCGAACATGCGGGTTGTTATTGCAAGGATTGCCTTTACTGGCTAAATGTAATAAGAGGTGTGGACCAAAATAAAAGGACCTCTTGAGCATCCAATGTCCGAGTCACCGTTTAAGTGTCGACAATACTTTGATAAAAAAAAAAGAATATATATTTAAGTTTATGACCCACGAAACTGGGATTGCTTATCGCATTCAGATTGCATTACATGCATTTTTACGCAATAACGCGAGAAACAATGTGCACTCATGAATCATCCTGACGCCATTTTGCAACAAAGATCATTGACATAATGCCAAATAGTGAATTATGTGCATTGAGGAAGTTTTATCATGAAAACACCAGTTTTTGAATTTTATATATTTACAAAATATGTGATTTATGTTGAGTTTTTGTTTTTCGTACTTTTCACATATGGTGATTTAATAATTGATTGAATTGTATGATTCATGATGTTATTAATTAAATTAAATGTAAAACCCCGGGAGTGCGGTGAGCCAACGTGTAAAAGAACATGAGAGTAAAGTCAGGCTAAAACATTCCACTTAATCAGCACTAGCTGAGCACCATATCGAAACAGGAAATATAATTTTTTCTCCCCTTACTTTCACTTTATCATGATATATCCGAATATCGAATAATTTTGACAAACTTAGTTTGCAACAAAATTATTTACTGTGTATTCGATGTGATATGAGAGCAAAAGTTTTTAGTATTATTAAAAGTTCAAAAGTAAGTCTAAAACCATCCTATGTGAAAAGTATATAAATAGTTGTAAATTTCAAAAGAAACCGCAACTTTCTAGCATTATTCAAATTAAATATTAATAATGACAATAAATTGTTCAAACAAATAATTTTCTCAACTTTCATCAATTATTCAACACAATCCGAGTGAAGAGTGAACAAAAAGTTGAAAATTTCAGGAAAAATGTATGAGAACCAATTTGCATTTAAAAAACCCCAAAAAATCATAATCAGCGTGAAAGACTCGCAAAACCCATTTTTTCACTTATGGGGTTGATATTTGAAAAGTATTATTTTATTCGTATTGAATAGCACTTTTTTTCTCTTATTTTTTTTTCAATTTTTTGATCAAAAAATTTTTTTGACTTCCAAGATCAAGCTCAAGGTCAAATTCAAGGTCACCACTGGATTCCTCGTTAAAAGTTACTTCAAGAATGACCTGGACCTTTTTCGTAAACACCTGAGCCGAAGCAGTACAGATTGGACCCGACCTGGGCCAAGCCTAATAACCTTCAGGTGAATTTCAAGGTCACCCTTGACCCATAACCTTAGTACATGTTTGAACGTGCAATTTCCTGCCCCTTCTATTGCCGTTGTCAAAAGTAGGGGTTCCACTTCAAAAAACAAAGTTGACCTTGAAATAACCTCGAAAATGAAGCTCAAGGTCAAATTCAAGGTCACTACTGGATTCCTCGTTAAAAGTTACTCCAAGAATGACCTCGACCTTTTTCATCAACACCCGAGCCGCAACAGTATAGATACCCGCCTCATACCTTGGTCAAGCCTAATAACCTTCAGCTGAATTTCAAGGTCACTCTTGACCCACGACCTTAGTACATTTTTGGACTTCAAATTTCCGGCTCTTTCGTTTGCCGTTGTCAAAAATAGAGGCTCTCGATTAAAGAAAAAAAAAATTGACCTTGAAATAACCTTGAAGGTCAAGCTCAGGGTCGAATTCAAGGTCAACATAAAAATTCTTTTCTTTTTTGTTCGGAAATATTATTTTTTAAGTTGTAAATTCATTTTTTCGGTTGAAAATTGAACTTTTTGGTTAAAAATTAATCTACTTCGTAGGAAGTTCAACGATTTTTTTGAAAGGTCATTTTGTTGTGAAGAAGTTAACTATTTTGTTGCAAATTTATTTTTCAAATAAAAATTCAACTATTCCAGTTGAAGATTCATCATTTTGGATGAAAATATATCTCTTTGGTTGAAAATTTCATTTATTGTTGAAATTTCGTTCCTTTTTGGTAGAAAATTAATTTTTAAAATAAAAATTCAACTATTCCAGCTGAAGATTCATCATTTTAGTTGAAAATTCATCTCTTTGGATTAAAATTTAGAAATTCGTTTGAAAAGTCGTTTTTTATAGAAATTTAATTTTTCAAATGAAAAGTTTGCTATTTAATTTTTTGTTGAAGATTAATCGCTTTCAGTTGAAAATTCAATTACTAGTTTGGAAATTTATTTCTTAACTGAAAATTTAACTATTGCAGTTAAAGATTAATTATTTCAGTAGAAAATTAATTTTTCAACTGAAAATTGAACTATTCAATTTTTGGTGGAAGATTTATCTTCTTCAGTGAAAAATTCAACTTTATAGCTGGGAATATACTTATTAACTGAAAATTTAAGATTTCCAGTTGAAGATTCATTAATTTCAATTTTTGGTGGAAGATTGATCTTTTTTAATTGAAAATTCAACTGCTTGATTAAAAATTTATTTTTTCAATCAAATTTAACTATTCCAGTTGGAATTCATCATTTTAGTGGCAAATTCCTTCTTCTTGGTTGAAAATTAAGTTTTTAAGTGAAGATTTAACTTTTTGATTTTTAGTGGAAGATTTATCTTTTTTAGTTGAGAATTCAACTGCTTGTTTGAAAATTTATTATTTGAATAAAAATTCAACTATTCCAGTTGAAGGTTCATCATTTTAGTTGGAAATTCATTTTTTTTGTTTTAAGATGAAGCTTTTAACTGAAAATTTAACTATTCAATTTTTGCTGGAAGATTTATCTTTTTTAGTTGAAAATTCAACTATTTGGCCAGAATTTTACTTTTTGACTGCAAATTCAACTATTCCAGTTAAAGATTTATTATCTTAGTTGAAAGTTCCTTTTTTCAGTTGATAAATTAACTATTTGTTGAAAATTCGTTCTTTTTTGGTTGCAAATTATTTTTTTAACTCAAAATTGAAATATTCCATTTTTGGCGGAAGATTTATCTTTTTTATTTAAAAATTCAACTATCTCTTCGGTTAAAAATTTAAATATTTGTTGAAAATTCCTTCTTTTTTGGTTGAAAATTAATTTTCCAACTGACAATTGAACTATTCAATTTTTGTTAGAACATTTACTTTTTTTAGTTGAAAATTTAACTGCTTCATTGCAATTTTGTTTTTTAAATGAAAATTTAACTATTTCAGTTGAAGATTCATCACTTTAGTTAAAAAAATTTTTTTCGTTTTGTTCAAAATTAAATTTTTAACTGAAGATTTAGCTATTCAATTTTTGGTGAAAGATTGATATTTTTTAGGTGAAAATTCAACTATTTGGGCGAAAATTTACTTTTCAACTGAAAATTCAACTATTCCAGTTGAAGACTTATTATTTTAGTTAAAATCACATCTCTTTGGCTTAAAATTCAACTATTTGTTGAAAATTCTTCTCTTTGGTTTAAAATTTAACTATTTGTTTCAAATTGGTTCTTTTTGGTTAAAAATTAATTTTTCAACTGAAAATTGAACTGTTCAATTTTCGGTAAAAGATTTATCGATTTTAGTTAAAAATTCAACTCTATTGCTGGAAATATACTTTTAAATTCAAATTTCAACTATTCCAGTTGAAGATTTATTATTCTACTTGAAATTTTATCCCTTCGGTTTAAAATGTAACTATTCGTTCACATTTTTTTCTGTTTTTAATTTAAATTCAATCACTTCTTAGAAATTTTTTTTTTAACTGAAAAATTAACTATTCCAGTTGAAGATCCATCATTATTTTAGTTGAAAATTCATCGCTCTGGTTTAAAAGAGTTTAATTGTAACAGAAAATTTAACTATTGCAATTAAAGATTAATTATTTCAGTTAAAAATTCATCTCTTTGGTTAAAAATTCTTTTTTTTCGGTTGAAAATCAAGTTTTCAATTGAAAATTTAACTATTCATTTATTTGTGAAACATTTATTTTCTTCATTTGAAAATTAAACTATTTGGCCGAAAATTTAATTTTTAACTGAGAATACATCTCTTTGATTTAAAATTAAACTAGTCGTGGAAAATCCGTTCTTTTTTTATTGAAAAATAATTTTTCAACTGAAGAATAAACTATTCCATTTTTGGTTGAAGGTTTATGCTTATTTTGAAATTTATTTCTTCAATAAAAATTTTACAATTCAGTTGAAGATTCATCATTTTAATCAAAAATCGTTCTTTTTGGTTTAAAAATTATGTTTTTACCTGAAGATTTAACTATTCAATTTTTGGTGGGAGATTTATCTTTTTTAGTTGAACATTCAACTACTTCTTTGAAACTTTATTTGTTAACAGAAAATGTAACTATTTCAATTAAAGATTAATTGTATCAGTTAGAAATTCATCTCTTTGGTTAAACAGTCTTTTTATTTAATTTTCTTAATTTTCATTAAATTTTCAATTGAAAATTTAACCATTCATTTTTTTTATGAAACATTTGTTTCCTTCATTTTAAAATTCAACTATTTTGTTGGAAATTGAATTTTTAACTGAGAATACATCTCTTTGGTTTAAAATTAGACTAGTCGTTGAAAATCCGTTCTTATCTTATTGAAAAATAATTTTTCAACTGAAGATTGAAATATTCCATTTTTGGTGGAAGATTTATGCTTATTTGGAAATTTCTTTCTTTGATAAAAATTTTACTATTTCAGTTGAAGATTCATCATTTTAATCAAAAATCGTTCTTTTTTGTTTAAAATTCATGTTTTTACGTGAAGATTTAACTATTCAATTTTTAGTGGAAGACTGATCTTTTTTAGTTAAAAATCAAACTATACGGCTGGAAATATACTTTTTAACTAAAAATTTAACCATTCCAGTTGAAGATTCATTATTTTATTTGAACATTCATCACTTCGGTTGAAAAATTTATTTTTAATCCGCAAATTGAACTACTTGTTCTTTTTCGATTGAAGATTTTACTATATAATTTTTGGTCGAACATTCATCTTTTTCAGTTGACAATTGAATTACTTCGCTGAAAATTTACGTATCCATACATTTATATATAATGTTCTAAATTCGGATTTTTCAGTATAAAGCTGATTTTGTTGGTTGAAAATTCATGTTTTGGGTTGATGATACTATTTGGATGAAATATCCCTTGGATAAGAAGAAACACCTGGATAAGTTTAAAATATGACACTTTATTTTTTTTTATGGCAATCCTCATAGGAATACATAATTTACATTTTATAAAAAAATGGAAATAACAATAAAAATTTGAATTAGACTAAGATTATCATCTATGACTATCGGTTCTCATTCATTTTGAACTCGGAAGAAGAGCGCGCACTCCTTTCTGTGACCCAGATCTCGACGACATTGATATGAAAGCGAAACTTGTTCGACCTTCACCGTTAAGATTCTGTTCCGCCGCAGTTACGTTGAAAGTAAAAACATCTTGAAGAATCTCTTCCTAAAAACGAGTTCCGCAGTCCATTCAGGTTTTCGAAATTTTCATTCAAATCTACATTTGAATGCCGTAGTAATGGCAAAAACACGCAATAACAAATTACAAAATACAATTTACATTTTATATGATGGCATTTTCTAAATGAAATGATTCTCAATGTGGGGCGACTTTTGAAATAATTATCATTACAATGCTAGAAAAAGTTTCTTCCGCAATGCAGCACATTCTCTCATATTACATAAATTTCAAAAATCAGTCTAATTAATGCGAGTATGAGAAATAAGGAGTAGAGTAAGTTACGTGATAAGAAATGGGACCCGCAAATTTGGCAATTGGTGCTCCGTAGCTCAAGGCTGGTGCATATTTAGCGATGGGTTGCGCATAAGTAATTTGCTCATGCGCAGGAGAGAGCGCATGCGCAGAGGCGATTGGTTGCGCGAAACTGTACTGCGCAGGCTGCGCGAAGCTGTACTTGGCAGGCTGCGCATAACTGTACTGAGCGGCCTGCGCGTAGCTGAACTGAGGCTGTGCGTATGCGATTTTAGCAGGTGCGTATGCGATTTTGGCAGGTGCGTATTCGATTTTGGCAGGTGCGTATTCGATTTTGGCAGGTGCAGCAGCGATCGGTTGAGCGTATTGAATAGCTGGCTGTGGAGCGGCGATAATTGGTGCGTGAGCGACGGCCTTGAGAGCTACTCCTGCTGGAAATGGGATTTTTTATAAATATTTTCTGATTCAGATGATTACTGATTATTGTTGAAATTAATTTCTACCTGGTTCCTTGTGAACGACTGCGTTGAATCCGTTTACACTATCGGCGGTATAATCTACGGTGCGTTTTGAACCGTCAGCCTCGAGGAGGGAGTAGCTGCCTCGAACCAAGTCTCCATCACGCGTTTCATGTTGATTTTTGAAATCTCCGGTTATGGAATCCTGGACATCGTAGGCGTAGCTGTATTGAGGATGAGGGTCGAAGTCAGCGTCAATTGTCTTGGCCACAACTGCCTTTGCAATTGGTTGAGCGTAGGCAACTGGGGCGGAGGCGTATGCCAATTGAGCTGGAGCGGCATAACTCAAGGGAGCTGCGATGGCTCCAGCATTGGCAACAGCCACGAGGGCAGCAAGGACGACAAACTGAAAATATTAATTAATAGTAAATTAGTTGTCTAACTAATAATTATTTTTCACAAAATTCAAATATCGATTGAAATTCAAAACAATTGAAATCCTATCTCAAAAGAATTGGTGTCAGTGATGCCAATCTGGGCGCCTTGAGCTACTGCGCTTGCGTTAGGGTCGCGCCGCAGTTGGCGCGGAATTCAAAATCGGTATTAGAAACAACTGTTGTAATTAAAATAAACAATTATCAAAAAAGGCAAAATGTATATAAATTGAATTTATCTAAATTTTTTGTGAAATATGAGTTAGTTTCTGGAATACAATGAAAGTAAACTGTCACTTAGGAAATATATGTTTTTTTTTTCTAAACTGAAATCAGAAGTTATTTTGCGCCAACCACGCTGAAAATTTGCATTTTAAAACAAAAATCATCATCAAGATTCCCAATTTTCAACAATTTTAGATTATTTCAGCCTTATAAACCCAAAATGGGTATTTTTCATGAAAAATTATTAGATCTGAAGACTAAAAATTATTCAACAATTTACGTGTTTTGGTTTCATTAGCGTTTTACTAAAAAAAATGATTATTTCAAGAAAAAATGATTATAGTTCGCAGATTTGCCATTTTGAAACAGTTCTAGGTTATGTTAACGTTTTTCACAGGAAATCAGATTTCAAGCGTAAACAATATTGGACGTTGCTGGTGTTTTTCTTTGAAAATGAAAATTTCTTCAAAAAGTGACTATACTTTAAAATTTCATAATTTTATGAAAATTTTAGGTTATGTTAGCATTTTAATCCAGAAATAGGTATTTTAAATAAACAGCAATAATTATAGTTTGAAGAAAGTTTGCAATGTTTGAACAGTTTTCGGGCATATTAACGTTTCTTACAGGAAATCTGTTATTTTAAACAAAAATTATTAGGTTGGGAAAAAAATTTACGATTCTGAAGAACTTTCTATTATGCTTTGATAAAGTTTTTCGTCGAAAATGATTGATATTTATAATAAAGAATAATTATTAAATTATTATCAATTATTATTATTATGTTTTTGAGAATATTTAAAAATTTTCAACACTTTTAGGTTATGTCTTACATTTTTATACAATTTCAGATTATGTTGGTGTTTTTCCTCAGAAATGTTTATTTTTCACCCAAAAATTATTAGATATGAATGAAATTATTTTAATTAAAAATAATCAAATTTACAATAATTAACAATGTTTAAAAAAAATCATATTTTGAATACTCAGAATTTTTCAAAAATTTTCGGTTATTTTCAATCAAAAATCGGATTGTGTGACTTCTTTTCGTCGAAATAAAATTTGTATTCAAAAATAATTCGATTTTGAAGGATATTCGTAATTTTTGAACAATTTCAGGTTATGTTGGCCTGATGCATCGATAATTAGTATTTTTGAACAAAAATCAGTATAATTTTAAGAACTTTTAGAACCTTCCACCAATTTTGGATTATGTTAGAGTTTCTTGTTGAAAATTGGTATATATATATTTTTTTTCCTAATAAAATTTTTAAGAAGATTTGAAATTAAAAAAAAAAATTTATTTCAAGTTTTTTTCCGTAGAAAATTGGTATTTTCAATATAAAAAATCCTTCAATTTTCATATTATTAATCGTTCGGTACTTTTAATAAAAAATAATTGTACGTTAAAGACAATTTAAAATTTCTGAAAAATTTTAGGTTATGTTGACATTTTCTTTACCGACAATCAGTTGTTTTAAACAAAAGCAAATTTTGAAATTTAAAATTGCAATTGGCAAATTTCAAATGTTATCATTAAAATATCTCCTAAAGTTATTTTAAAAATTTTTCAATCTTTTGAGGTTATGGATTTTCGAGGGATGGCACGTTGATTTTTCTCATCTAAAATTGCAAATGTAAATGAAAAATCGATAAATTTCAAGAAATATTTACAATATTTAAACAAAAACAGGGCATTTTGTCTTTTTCGACGAAAATATTATTTAAAAAAAAAATAATTCGACTTCAAAAATTAAACTTACGCTTTTGAACAATTTTAGGTTATGTTAATGTTTTTTGGCGGGAATTAGTATTTTTGAATGTTGTTCTTGCTTTTCTTTTACATTATTTTTTTAAAATAGTTACTATAAAATACAAAAATGTGGTACTATAATTAATTTGATCAAGGTGAGTAAAAAGTAAATTAATTTTTGAAAATTTGAATACAAATATAGCTTGAAATATTAAATATTGTGATATTTTAATTTGCCTTTGGAACTTGAAATGAAAACCACATTGTTAAATAACCACAATATGTAAACAAATATCTTTTCCGAGAAATTGGATTTACTAATTTTAGAGAAAGTCTATTTTTGCGGCGTATTCCATTACAAATCTAATTTTGAATGGTCAAGTACTCAAATAAGAGCAATTTGGAATAATCTACTTCCTGTAAAGTTTATAAAAAATTTCATTTCCTGAATAGGATTCTTATTCACAGTCTCTCAAATTTTGCCTAGTTCAAAATCAAAAATTCTCCAGTGGAAAATTATATTTATTTTCTAAACAAAATTTCTGTTTTTTTTTAATAATATTTTTAAAGTATTAAGAATTTGTTAAGAGTTAATTATTTTTGTTTAAAAAGTTATTAGTATATTTTGAGCAAAAAATTCATCTTTTTTGTTGAGAATTTTATTTGGTTTATTTTTCAATTATTTGGAGGGATATTCAATTTTTTGGTTGAAAATACAACAATTTTTTCACTATTTATCCTTTTTGAAAAATAAATTAAACCATTTAGTTGAAAATTCGTTTTTTATAGATAATTGATCCTCTTGGTTAAAAAAGAACTCTCTAGTTTAAAAATTCATCGCTTTAGTTGAAAGTTGAAATATTTTGTTGAAAAGAACTTTTTTTACTGAATATTAATTTTTTTAAACTATTTTTTACTATCGAATGAGAAGTTATCGTTATTAGTTGAAAATCCAACTTTTTTTTTGGAAAATTCAGATATTTTGTGGAAAATTATACGGTTATTTATTTTAAATTAAAATATTTTTTGGTTGAAATATCAACTATATTTTTTTGAAAATTCATTTATTCGGTTAAAAATTGAATTATTCTTTTCAAAATTCGTTTTTTGGTTTAAAATTAATTTTTCTAACTTCAAATTTGACTATTCCATTTTCGGTTGAAAATGTATATTTTGAATTTGAAAACTGAATCATTTTTTTAAGAATTCTTCTCTTTTGGTAGAAAATTAATTTTTATTGTTTAAACATTCATATTCCTGGTTAAAAAAAATTAATTTGGTAAAAAGATGAATTATTTTGTTCAAAATCCATTTTTTTAGTTGAAAATTTATCATTTTTGGTTGAAGATTCAATTATGACGTGAAAAAAGTTGTAAAAAAAGTTGTATTTGCCAAGTCTTTTCGTTAGTTAAAAGTTGAGCCCTTTTGTTAAAAAAAAAGAATTTTTTTCATAAAATAATAATTTTTCGAACTGTAAATTTAACTATTTAATTTTTGATTCAAAAATTACATTTTTCATTGAAAATTCATCTGTTTAAGTTAAAAACTTAGATATTCGATTAAAAGTTTCTTTGTTGAAAAGTATTTTTTTGGTTGAAGATTCATCATTTTGAAAAAAAATTCATCTTTCTGGATGAAAATTCAACTATGTGATTGAGATTTCATCTATTTTCTTCAAAAATCGTTTTATTTTGTTGAATAAAACTATTTTTTAATTTGAATTAAATTTTTTTTAACAATAACTATTTCAAACATTTTTCGTTAAAAATTCAAGTATCGATTGAAATTTGAACTATTTCGACAAAAATTCATTTTTTTGATTGAAGATTCATAATTTTAGTAAACAATTAATCTTATTGTTTAAAAATTAAACCATTTTGTTTAAAAATTTCTGTTTTCGTTGAATTTTTTTTTTTAATTAAAATTTACCCGTTTAATTTTGGTTGAGAATTTCAACTTTGCTGAAAATTCATAATTTGGTTTAAAATTCTTCAATTTAGCTGAAAATTTAAATATTTTGTTGAAAATTCAATTTTTTGTTGTTGAAAATTTAACTATTCCATTTTTGGCTGAAAATGTATATTTTGAATTTGAAAACTGAATCATATGTTTGAAAATTCTTCTCTTTTGGTAAAAAATTGATCTTTTTTGTTGAAAACTAAACTATTTGGTTTACAATTAATCTCTCTTATTAAACATTATTTTTTCCTAGGTAAAATATTAACTATCACATTTTTCGTTGAGGAACCTTTTTTTTTTGTTGAAAATTTAAGAAATTGATCGAATGTTGAATTGCTTAATTAAAAATTTGTTGTTGAAAATTCATATCAAGAATATCTTTCCAGTGACATTGTTCTATGCTTGGTACATCCCCAACAATTGATAATTATTCGAACAATTTTCACAAACAAATGCAGAGTTTGCCATTTTTCCACGAATAGAGTTTTTGGTATTTTTCAAGAAATAGGCTACATTTCTCTACAGAATTAACTGAGAATGTCTTTCTGGTGACATTTCTCTATGCTTGGCACATTCCCAAAAATTAATAATTATTCGAAGAATTTTCACAAACAAATGCAGAGTTTGCTATTTCTCCACGAATAGAGTTTTTGATATTTTTCAAGAAACAGACTATATTTTTCTGCAGAATTAACTAAGAATATCATTCCGGTGACATTGTTCTATGCTTGGTACATCCCCAACAATTGTTAATTATTCGAACAATTTTCACATACAAATGCAGAGTTTGCCATTTTTCCACGAATAGAGTTTTTGGTATTTTTCAACAAATAGGCTACATTTTTATGCAGAATTAACTGAGAATATCTTTCCGGTAACATTTTTCTATGCTTGGTACATTCCCAACAATTAATAATTATTCGAACAATTTTCACAAACAAATGCAGAGTTTGCCATTTTTCCACGAATAGAGTTTTTGGTATTTTTCAACAAATAGGCTACACTATGAAGTCTTGAGAATGAAGAAGCAAGAAAATTATCTTGACCTTACCTGAAAAGCCATGGTTGTTGGAGGACTGGTGAATCGTAAGATACTGAGTCCTGATGGGGTGGAACGGTATTTATACGAAGCGAAGCCAACGCATCGCATAGCGCCGCAAAGCTTTGAATTGGATCGTATGGTGGATAAATGACGTAATAAAAAAAAATATTCCCGTATCCTCTAAAGACGGGGTCTCCCAAACTGCATCGAAGAAAGATATTTCAACTTTCACCAAATTTAACCGGTGCCCCTGTCGGACAACCACACCCAATGTCACTATCTGGTCCATTACGTGCATAAATTACATAATATCCACCTTACGCACTGCAATATTGCACATTACCAATTTCCATCATGCGAAGTTCAGGAACATCCTAAGGTCATCCCTTCAGCGATTCAAATTTGAAAATTTACCAAATGGAGAGTAAAAGATCGGAAAAATCATATTTACTTCATTCATAAAATGTAGCCTATTTCTTAAAAAATACCAAAAACTCTATTCGTGGAAAAATGGCCAAACTCTGCATTTGTTTGTGAAAATTGTTCGAATAATTATTAATTGTTGGGAATGTACCAAGCATAGAAAGAAATCACCGAAAAAACATTCTC